>OY747718.1:35776388-36016388 GCA_963556495.2 Valencia hispanica
TTATCATAAAAGTGCTGTCAGGAATATTGATCTTGTTTAAAGGTTTATTTATTGTGTTTGTTTTGTATTTTAAAATGTTGTGATGCTTCTACTTGGGTCATACATTAGAATGTTTTCCACCTAAACATTGCTAAATGTATTTATCTCGGCCCTGTGTGAACCATGTCACACATGGGCTTCCCTTTCCTTGACATTATGAGTAGCTTAAAGTTAGCAGATTAGAGCTGAGGTATTGTTCTGACTGGACCATGAGTCATGTGTCAGAATCATTATTGACTGTATCTACGGTGGTGCTTCTTGTCTCTACAGCCTGCTTTTTAGCAGGGTAGACATACTCACTACCAGAGGGTTTCCTGTGTGAAGTGCAAGGGAGAAGAAAGTCACTGGAACCCCGGGGTTTATGTTCAATAAGAATAAGACCTTTGCAGACTGAAACAGAAAGGGAAACATGCTTAAGGGGGAAGTGATCAGGAAGCATGTGGTGCAATGCACACTAACCTCCTCCCCCTTTCAGTTGGGTTAATACTAATCCACTGGTCATGTGACCAAGAGCTTTCAGTCTGGTCTAGGCCAGGACCGCTCTGATCCATCTGTCAAATAAGGTTGCTGATTGTTGACATCCACTGTGTGACCCCTGCCCAGCTCTGCATGAAACTCCTCTTTGATTTCCAGTAGTCAAATAATTCTCCATGGTGTTTTACCTGTTCTATGAGATTTTACCCCCATCTGTCTCAGCGTCGCCTCCTTAATTCGATGTTCCCCTCCTGTGATTACCTTCCCCTAGTTTTCACCAAATTCCCTGCAGTGAACTGAATATAGGTGTTGGTTGACGGGGAGCGTAACTGTAATCCCTCAAAAACAGTCTTTTTACCATGAATATTGCTACGATTTCTTCTACCTTTCAATTACTTCGATGTATTCCTATGCAAGGAGATGCCAATCAAACTGCTGGTCTCCATGGACTTAAAGTAGATATATTTGGACTAACCTCTCATCTGCAATTTCACAGGAACATCGTGGTCATTTCTCTCCAACTACAGGAGGGGCGATTTCTTGTTATTTTTATTTCTAATGGCCCATACAGTATGTGGTTTGATTAAAAAGTGTCTTCACATACACAGCTAAGGAATCACTGCTCTACAGTTGCATCTCTAGCTTTATGTGGCAAAATGTATGGAAGTATTCCTAAACAAAGAACAGCGGCTGTGCAGAGATGTTTGAGGATATGCTGAGTATCAAGGTAACGTCCATGTTACCCTGTTACCATGTTAGCTCAATTCTGCCCTGCTTTCCCTAATTTTCACATCCATCCTTATCATTTGCATGAATTCAATTCCTTTTAAGTTCAAACCAAATCTGGTAAAGCTAATGAAAAAACCCTGAGGTGGAAATGCACTGTTTTCCTTTCTAATGTGAATATAAAATTAATTAACAATAAACTTGCCCTTGATCGAGTATACAGTAACCAAACACCAGTGTGTTTGTTTTGCCAGCATGTACAGGGCTCATGCAGGGTATGATATTCCAGATTAAAGAAAAGTACAGGTATTAGTTTCTTGCAGTGAATTGGCTTCTGTAACTTCGTGATGTGTTGAAAACGCTATTTTTGCTGAATCAATAGCAGATGAACACACTGTGTTAATAGTCCTTGCAAAAGTATGGGTTCTATTTCAACTTCGACATATTTTTGTCACATTGCAACCACAATATGAAGTCTTTTTTTGCAGTTTGCTATATGCCATACATGGGAGATTGCAAAATCATAGAAGAAGGTGCTCTGGTTAGATCAGACCATAATGAAACTTGGTGCCCTACCTACAAAACACTAGCCTATGTGTGAAGGGAAAGTAACACCAAATTACAGTGGCTTGCAAAAGTATTCGGCCCCCTTGAACCTTTCCACATTTTGTCACATTACAGCCACAAACATGAATCAATTTTATTGGAATTCCACGTGAAAGACTAATACAAAGTGGTGTACACGTGAGAAGTGGAACAAAAATCATACATGATTCCAAACATTTTTTACAAATAAATAACTGAAAAGTGGGGTGTGTGTAATTATTCAGCCCCCTTTGGTCTGAGTGCAGTCAGTTGCCCATAGACATTGCCTGATGAGTGCTAATAACTAAATAGTAATAATTAATAGTAAATAATTACCTGTGTGTAATCTAATGTCACTACAAATACAGCTGCCCTGGGACGGCCTCAGAGGTTGTCTAAGAGAACGTTGGGAGCAACAACACCATGAAGTCCAAAGAACACACCAGACAGGTCAGGGATAAAGTTACTGAGAAATTTAAAGCAGGCTTAGGCTACAAAAAGATTTCCCAAGCCTTGAACATCCCACGGAGCACTGTTCAAGCGATCACTCAGAAATGGAAGGAGTATGGCACAACTGTAAACCCACCAAGACAAGGCCGTCCACCTAAACTCACAGGCCGAACAAGGAGAGCGCTGATCAGAAATGCAGCCAAGAGGCCCATGGTGACTCTGGACGAGCTGCAGAGATCTACAGCTCAGGTGGGGGAATCTGTCTATAGGACAACTATTAGTCGTGGACTGCACAACGTTTGCCACAAGCCATGTGGGGGACACAGCAAACATGTGGAAGAATAGGGCAAGAATTTCAGTCTCTAGATGTGCAAAACTGGTAGAGACATACCCTTAAAGACTGGCAGCTGAAATTGCAGCAAAAGGTGGTTCTACAAAGTTTTGACTCAGTTGGCTTAATAATTACGCACACCCCACTTTTCAGTTATTTATTTGTAAAAAATGTTTGGAATCATGTATTATTTTCGTTCCACTTCTCATGTGTACACCACTTTGTATTGGTCTTGCACGTGGAATTCCAATGAAATTGATTAATGTTTGTGGCTGTAATGTGACAAAATGTGGAAAAGTTCAAGGGGGTCAAATACTTTTGCAAGCCACTGTAACTTTGGTGTTACTTTCTCAAAATATAACATGACAGAGGCAGTATCATGCTGGGGGGGATGTTTTTTTTTTTTTTCGCAGCATAGGCAGGGATGCTCTTTGGGAGTTGATGGGAAGTTGGATTAAGCCAACACCATAGTGGAGGTTCAGCTTCCAGCAGAACAGCAACCTAAATATACAATCAGAACTACAGGGGCTGGTTTAGATCTAAACAAATCCATGTGTTAAAATAGCCCTGTCAAAGTGCAGACCTAAATTTATTTGAGTCTATGGCTAGGGAAGAAATATATTTAGGGATGTGATTATAATATTATAAATATGAAAATGTTCAAGGGGTATGCCAACTTTTACAAGACACTCCATTTCTATGCCCTTAGGTTAACTGTAATGTGATGCAAATCCAGTGGACCCATCTATTTTTAAGGAGGCATATGTGGTGTAACTTTAAAGCCAATTTGTAATCCAGTCTTGCCTTCCCCACCTTCAGCCATTTTCACACCCAGCACTTGTCGCTTCAATGAGGTTTCTACCCTGATAGCGTAAAGTAACCTGAGGCGATGTCACTTTAACTGCCACCTCAGGTAGATAGGAAGCAGGCAGCAAAGAAAGCTTCTAATGGTTGGTTATCTCTCTTAATGCTGTTTGACTGTTTCTGATCCCAGAGGGTCATCATGCAGGATGTTATCATGCAGGTCCTGAAATGTATACTTGTCTACAATGTCTAAAGAGCATCAAGAGAATTGCTGGTGACAATTGTCCTGCTCAAGGGAAAACATAAATGATGCCTCCATCAGCACGGGAGTTTTAAACAAACAGCCAGGTCCCAGATCATGTTGTTGCAACTAATATATTAAAATAGTCATAAGCAAAAAAACAACAACACTTTTTTAGAAGCACAATGTCTTGGTTGTTTGCACAAGAGAGCTGTTTCTAAAATAGTTTTCAGTGAGATCAGCATAAAGTTTCTGGTGTTTTAATTGATCAGGATGAGCGTCAGCTCTTCCTGCTACCACTGCTACATTCAAGCCTATTACAGGCTTACACCAAATGAGATTGAACCAATGAATAGATGTCCTCCAAACAAATATACATGCTTTGTGTGTTAAATTGGAGGTTGGACAAAAGGGTAAATAAAATAAAACGCCCCCCAAAGCATCGAATAAGCAAATAGAAAGTGTACACGTTTTAGGTCTTTTCTCAATCTTTTCATTTTTATGAGATTTTTGGTTGCATGAAGAAATGGAGTCCACTTGCCCCTAAACAAAAATAAAATAAAATCTACGTTAGTAAAAAAAAAAAAAAAAATTGAATAAAATTTAATTGAGATTACATTTAAAAAGGAAAAAAATAAACCTATTTCTACTTTTGATGCTATGATTTATTTGTGATTGTTGTGCCAAAGATTAAAGGCTGACAGATTAAGGATGAATGATATAAATACTGGCTTTGTCAAACTAATCCTGGCTCCCCCTCTCTCTTGCTCTCTCTTTTTCTCGCTTTCTCTCTCTTTCCCTCACAATCTCTCTCTCTCTCTCTCTCTCTCTCTCTCTCTCTCTCTCTCTCTCTCTCTCTCTCTCTCTCTCTCTCTCTCTCTCTCTCTCTCTCTCTCTCTCTCTCTCTATTATTTTACAAATGCATGTGAGTGCTGCATTCTCTGCAAAATTATCTTGTAAACCAGAGAAAAGGGGAAGTGCATGTTTTTTCTAGCTTTTTTTTGTTTATAGAGACATTTGCACAACATAATTCAAAGTCAGTGTTTGGATTTGTGGTGCTATTACCCAGTATTGATCTTGTGAGCTCATCTGTTCCTATTGCAGCTGGTGCCTAACAATGGTCTCAGATGAACTGTACACAATGGCTGCAGCAGAAACACTATTTTTGTTACTAAACAAATATAACAATACTCACCTGTTTATAAAGAGCATCATATTGATATAATTGCAGTTTTAGAAGTCAGTTTAATCAAGTGCTATTTATTGTTTTGTTTTTTTCCTGGATTCTGTCGCTTCAGATATCTTACCAGCAAAAATATAGATTCACTTCCCCTTTCTTTGTGGTATTTATCCAGTTGTGTATACAGTTTGTGTGTATTCGTGGAAAAGTCTGTAAATGTTTGCTTAGCATCTCTCTACAATAAAAATACCTTCATCCGTAATGGAGAAGTTTTAAAAATAAATAATGATCTAACCTTATTTAGATCAGCATACGTTTTTTTTTTCTTCAGCTTCACAACAAAATCTATAAAACGCTGAGGATTCTAATCTGTTTGACTTCTTCGCCTTTATAGACCCCATCTACTGTTGCCTGTTTTGTAGCCTGCAACCCCTTTATTTAATTTTCC
This sequence comes from Valencia hispanica, assembly GCA_963556495.2. NCBI lineage: Eukaryota > Metazoa > Chordata > Actinopteri > Cyprinodontiformes > Valenciidae > Valencia > Valencia hispanica. Next base: position 35,781,667 of record OY747718.1, read on the forward strand.
TATCTGCACCAGTCAAAGGCACCGTTTAAAAAAAGAGAATGTTGAGCAAAGATATGCTTTAAAAAAATGCAATGGCTAAATATGTATTTTACCGCCTTAACCTTTTTGTTTTCCATTGTGATGTATTCTTCTTTTTCTTCTTTTTGATTTAAATAGGGCAATACATGGCAGTGCAAATATAGTAAATTCTGTGTTGCCCTGTGATGGACTGGCGACCTATCCATGGTGTACCCCGCCTCTTGCCCAATGACTGCTGGAGATGGGCACCAGCCCCTCCGAGACCCTGGATAGACAAGCGGGTGTAGACAATGGATAAATTATACGTGAGATTTAAATATTTTTGTGATTATTTATTTCTATTGTCTATCCAAATACTTTACCTAGAAAATCCTGATAGACAATAGTTAAGTGCATAGTTATGAAAGAATGGAAGTTGGGAGGAAATGATAATGCAACATGGAAGTATGAATTGGTGAAGGGCATTTGTTGTAGCCAATGGCTGTAGAGGCTGGACCCTTTTTCTCCCGTTGATCACTGTTAAACATATGTCCAAACAGAACTCTTGAATAAGCCTTTCATGATAGCAAATTTAGCTGGACAATAAATTGCCCTAGAAATTATTGCAATTAAAAATACTATTGTAATTTCGAGACCATTTTCAACTAAGGTAACCATAATGCATGTCTAAATGATGAATAAATTTCATTTTTAAAGAACATTTACCACTGCAACTGGAAGACATTTTTTGATATCCAATATAAATGGAAAAAAAAGAAACAAAAAAATGGATAAATGTTGTAAACAAAATTGCCTTTCAAAATAATATTAATCACTTCGCTCAGACAAGAAAATCTGAACAAACTACCAGTTAAGAGTTTTGTAAACAAAAAGTGCAAACTGACAACAAAAACCCTCAGTTTGATTTAAAAGATGTTTTTAATTTTAATTTTTTAATTTTTTTACTCTGCCACAATGGCATTTTTAATCCAGTCTCTTTGGTAGAAAGAGGGAGACGCACGAGGAAAACAAACATGCAAATGGCAATGGTTGTGGCTAGAAAAATGATTGAGCTCATTAAAATTTATCATGCGATTAACTGAGTTATTGTTTATTGTGACAGGCCTACCCTTAAATTGCAATTTGGTATTGGACCGTAGTGTGCTGCTATAATTTTGAGTTGTTTCCTAAAGTGAAGTCACAAAATAATGGAATTATTTTTTGCTAAATTTGAGTGAATCTGGAGAAAATAGAGAAATGAGGGTAAAAGCTATAAGACTGCCTGTCATACCTTCACACTCTGCTGAACCAGATTATCCCTATGCTGCTACTGTAATCACTCTATAGCAGCGATGAGAGGTCTGTATTAAGTTTCTGTTGGTAAAATTGAACTTTGTTCTGGGAAAAGGTCTTGTGTGCTTTGTCTTTAAAAAGCTTAATTAGTGAATATGGACAGTATTGTTAAATAGAAATGCTTTGTATTCCTCTTGAGAAATGCCTAATTTGGAGAACAACCAAAGATTTATTAGGTTCAATGCAGGGATGGGCATTCGATTAAACTGTCTTCATCGATCATCGGGAGAATTAACGATCGATTTACGATTAATCATTGATATTTTTATATTAAAATTCAATGTTCATAGGCTATATTAAAATGCAGTGAGAATAGAAAAATAGCGTGTTTCCTCATTGAGATCTTCATTACAAGTGGGACACCTCTTGTGGAAGTTAAACGGAATTAATTCACGGTAATTGCACAAAGAAAACATGCGCTATAAGCAGCGGAGCCACCAGCTAAAAGACGGTAATCATTAACACAACTGACGTTCATATTTTTTTCTTCTCCAAAACAGTAAAAAAATAAAAATAAAGTCATGCTAAACAATAACTTAATAAAAAAATATTTAATACTTATAGGTCTGATAGTTTTGTGTTACATTTGGCAAAAAGAGTCGAGGAAGAGGATGAGAGAGATCAGCGTACCTAACAATGAATTAGGCTCATTAAAAGAGTAAAAAAGACAAAAACAAAAGAAACCATAACTTATATACAACTTTAGCATCAGTCTACTGATTTTTGTTGAGAAAGATGAGCATGTTAACATGCGCTGGGGTCAGAAGCGCAAGCAGCCTGGTGACCAGACTGACAGTCACCAGGCTGCTGTCGCGTCTGACCTGCAGCGCCGAGATCACCTGCTGTGAGGGGACAGACGTCGCTGTGATACACATACCTCCATGCTAACTTGGCAAGCATCTAAAATCTTGTTTAATTCATTTTTCACCAGTCTGTAGGGGTGCAATCCAGGGGTGGCGGAGCGTCCCTCAGAAAGTAATCGGTGAGTAAGTTTCTCCGCTCGTTGTGCATCTCGGCTCCTCCGTGCTAACACCGACTTGATGCTAGGTTGAGACCAAGAGCAGGATGCTCCGCTTCTAACCAGGGTTTGAAGTGCGTTCAAGTAAATACACAGCTTCGCAGTGTTGGCAGTGAACCGAGACTTTTTTGTTTGTTTCTTTTTTTAGCCAAAGTGGTCCCACGCCACACTTTGCTGCGACTTCTTCATGACAATGCTACTTTTGAAATACACAGAAACTGGCAAGAAACTGAGTCGGCCTGTGGGTTTTATTTTCAGTCATCGCCCTCATGTGGTAAAGTGTTTAATTAACGCCACATAGCGAAATTAATTGCATTCCTTCAAAACTGACACAATGCAACAGAACATGCATTAATTGATCTGTAAAATAAAATGTCATCGATGAAATTCTTAATTATCAATTAATCGATCGTCGATTAATTATGCCCATCCCTAGTTCAATGTGCGGATTCTTAGAGATATGGTGAGTATATCAAGCTTTTTTAGTTTCTGAATACAGTTTTTCTTTTTGGCAAGGTTAAGCCTTTGAATACCTCTCACTATTAAAATGACTGGCAACACAGCATTGACATCTTTCATTCAGCACTTCAGTCTGACAAGTTTCATGAAAGCTGTCTGCAAGAATAGCCTTCCTACATTGGTGCTGCTGTATAATAGGCTAGTTATAACTGAAGTGTTCAGGTTTATTCCTGGCAGCAGGTGAAGTTAAATTTATCAGTAGCTTAAGACCAGGTATTATCGCATATATACATTTAGGTAGACCTAAGCTGGTCTATGAATTTGGGTCATTCCTGTTAGAGGTACTTCATAGTTGTTGATAGCGAGATAACTAAGGAAGCTGTTTTGACAGGAGGAGTCAGTAAAAAAAAAAAAGACAGGATCTTGAACAAAATACATTTTATGCTGTTCTTAGGAGTTTTTATCAAATCAGCTGAGCAAGCTCAGGACTCTGATTCGGGTATCTCTGTCAAGGACCACCTTAGGACCCCCCCCCCCCTCCCCCCCCCCCCCCAGCCTGACTGACTGACCTTAGATTCGACACCACAAAATCTGACCTTCATCTGGCAAACTTCTTTCATGTAAACAGATGATACAAATACTTTTTTGACTTAACTGTATTTAGAAACCTATTAATTATTTATGAATTCTATCACTATAGAAAAGTATTTTATATTTCAATTGGATCACTCCCTTTGACTTGGACAAGACTTGCACATCTCCACTCAACATATTTATTGCTTCCACCATCTCAGTGTGTCTCCAGAATATATGAAATTTGACCTCTGCCAGAACTCTTGGTGTATCTGCTGCTCTTGGAAAGCAACTGACTTAGCTTCAAGCTTAATCCACATACATAACTTTGTTAAACCACAAGCAGTGTGTGGGTTTGCAAGTGTTATCCTCTTACATTTGTCAGGAGAGCTAATAAAAAGCTTCTTGTGACTGAATGAATTCTTAACATAAGATTGAGATCCTTTAGCAATTTAGCAATGTTATTATCCAAATGCTAAATAACTAACATTTGAAGAACTCATGTCAGCAACCTCGCTTTTACAGTGTGGCTGAAGTGGAGATGAAATAGACAGCTCAAGTGCGCATTATTCAGTAAGTTCATATATTTGTAAGCTCAAAAAAATGGTAGGTATACTGTCTAAAAGGCGGCCAGGGATAAATTTGAGACGGTTGATACAAATAGGCCTTTTTTATTATTTAGGGTGAAACTCCCACTTAGCCGAGGCCTTCAAAAAAGATTAATTTAAATATTCTTAAAATAGAAAATGTTAGGTACAATAAAAAGTGTTTTTCTCTTTTAAACCTATTTCTTTGTTTTCCAGTGACCTCCAGCGATGTATTCAAATGCATGTGTGGGGACACCTATTCATTACATCTGGCTTCTTGCTGAGATGACGCAAAGTAAAATTGTAGACCAAGAAAACTCCAGTCGACCCAATAAAATGAAAGACTGTTTACATTTTTTTAATAGAGCAAAGATACTAAATCCTTTTTATGTTTTAGATCTAGAATGATCTTATTTTCACAGAAATCAGAATTTTTTCATACAAATATTGTCGCTTTAGTTTATTGTTGAAGGTAGAAATAAAAAAAATAAAAAAAATAGAGTACTCTCAACTTGATTATTTTGACTTGGGTAATAAACAATAAATCCACTGCTTTATGCAAAGAAAAAAAATATTTTAACTAAAGATTATATTTTAATGAGCAAAGATTTATGCTTTCAAAGAGAAATCTTTTTCGTGAATAGATGTGAAGGGAGCAGAGCTCTAGAAGAGATAGTTCAGTTTAGTCCAAAATATGTCATACCGCTGACAAATTTATATTTTTAAAATTATTTTTAATCAACCAATAGGTATGTTTCTGATAGGAAATGAGACAGGGATAATAAAAAAAATGTAATAAGGCTATTTATTTGTGATTAAAAAAAAATTTCTTTCTAAATTGGTACGTCAGAAATTATAGCATTGTCAGTGAACAATGGTAATATATTTGTTGCATTACAGCAATTAAATACTTAGAATTGCTAGAATTCTATGTTTCCACTGGTATTTTGACCATCTCTTTGGTGATGAACTCCAATCTTTGAGGTTGGAAGGCCTCCTTACTATCACCCTAAAATGTAGCTCCTTCCACAGATTTTTTTCTCGCGTTCAAGATAGGACTCTGTCTGGGCCCTACAAAAACGGTAACATGACTTCAAGTCAGAAGAAACATGTTGGTAAAATTATAAGATTTGTTTCACCTAAATCTGCCTGTGGTCTGAGTAATTTTGGGTTTAACTATATAAATATTAACTTCATGGGTAGTCGCACGTGTTGCTTTTAAAACAATAAAAAAATCCAAAATTAGTCAGATATATGTTTTAGCAATACTTTTTCCTGTAAAGACTTGCTTATTGATTATATTTACTCTGTGAGCTGCTTTATGTAAAGAGAACAAATGGATAAATAAAGGTTATGTCACAGTACAGTGGTGCTCTGGGCTCTGTTTGTTCTCAAAAACATCCATATCTGTCACGAAATGGTGCTGGTGCTGTGGGGGCAAAGACCTCGGCGGGGTAAAGGTGCAGTTGACCTTTACTGACAACACTGAGCTTGCCATGAAAGCTGATGGTGGGTGGGGAGGGGGGGTGGGGGGGGGGGGGGGGGGGGCATGCTGAGGGGAGCAGCCATGCAGTGGGGGATGGGTCCATGAGCTCTGGTGACGAGCTTAGTGTGCTTGAGAAACTGGATGTCTCTGGCCTCCGACGCATGTAAAGAGACGGAGATCAAGGGTCAGAGCTCACAATAGCTGCATGCACTGGTGTTTACATTTGGAAGATGGGGACCTTTAAATAGGCAAACAGCGGGGCTATATTAAAAATGGGCAACAAAGCCAATGGACAAAAGCACAAAAGGTATGCAATTATTACAGCTAGATTAGGCCTTCATTCAGGTGCTATGTTTCACCGATGTTGTTAGACTAGTTTAGAGATGTTGAAACAATACATACCCCTTATTTGTCTTACCAGTAACCCTCCCCCTTCCATGCAGTCTGCTCATGAGTGCACATAAACTTCAGCTCGCACAGAGAACAGCGCTCTGCAAGGCCAAGTCCATTGAGGCTAAAAGAAAAAGGCTATTATAACTATAAATTGCTGGACAAAAAAAAAATAAAAAATTAGTTGATTAAAACTTTTTTGTTTCATTAAGTATTTTATAATGGCCCCTATAAAAATTCATAGCGGTAAGCACTGGTTTATTTACACATTTTTATGTCCTCTGATGGAAAAATATTGGCTTGACTGCCTAAATCCAATCGTTCCTCTCATAATAGAACTCATGCAGTGCGTAGTCGTCTCCTCCCATCTCCCTGCAGAACACGAAGGCAAAGTCCAAAGCAGGCAGGGGTATGCAGCAAGATCCTCTTACACACACACACACACGCACACCTACACACACACAGGGCAGTGAGTTTTTGGATACTCAGTCAGTCAGACGCAGGATCTCTGGTAGTTCCACAGAAGTTGTATTCAGTAAGGAAAAAAACAAATGAAATGCTGCTAGTTTTTGAAATTCTCATGTGTTGTAAAGATAGTACACATGGTTTTTGTTTGCATTATATATTTGAGCTGTTTTCTTATAGGAACAAGCAAAACAAATGCACTGATCAGAATTTTGTGGCCGATTTAAGATGGTAGCACTTACAGATACTGCATTCGCAGATATAAAAAAGATCAAATTTTTGAAGATTAGGCTTTTTCTCATCACCAGTTGTGGATTAGCAAGCTAAAAATGGACTGATTCCAGACCACAGCAGATTTCTTGTTATATCTATAGAAAACAAAATTGAATCTGAGCTGTTTCTTTTACTACTCACCCTAGATCATGGACTTGGCTTGAAAAAAATCTGTGCCAGTGTTTTCTTGTGCAGCGCTACAGTTTTAACACTCAGTTGTGGATTGCTTCTCCCTAGCAAACTGACGATGCAGATTGTGTAAACAGATTTGGTGTCAACAACTTGTCTGTTAAATATTGGAACACTCTTTTTGTGTTTTTATGCTTTAACTCCTCCCCTAATAAGGCACACTTCACAACCTGGAATTCTGTTAATTATTGGAAGTGAGAAGTTTAACTTTTCTTTTGTATCTAATTTACTTTGATGGAGATCACAAAGTTAAGTGTAAACAAAGGTTTGATGCATGTCTTACAGCCTCTCTTTCATGCACTCATTAGCACAAAGTGACCAAAATAAGACTCTACTCCCAAAGATAGACAGGCAGACATATTCAATCATTAACTGTTTAAACACACTCCTCTAAGTTATATTTGTTTATCTTAAAGTGACAGAGAACTTTAGTGACCATAGGTCTTATAGAAATAGCTTTACCATTATTGTGAAAGGTAAAATCCAAGCTGGCGTTATTTACCGTTTGAATAAACGTAATCCAAGTGTAGCAATTTAACAGTAAAAGCCATGAAAGTAGGCAGTTAACACTTCTTTTTGCCTCTTTGGAAAAAAGATACAAGTAATAAGATGTCACTATATGAAGCTGCCAATTAGACAGAAATGGGCAGACTACAATAAATGTATTTATGTCAACAGGTTTGGGGGGAAATCACTGACCACTGAAAGTAAAACAGTAAAAGTGTTCCTACATTTAAAAAATATTAAATAAGATTCTGTGCATCTTATGAGACACGTTTTTGTGTTGTTATTCTTGCTTCTTGTGATTAGAGCACTGCTACTAAAACTCTCAAAACTAACTTTATGGCTTATATAGTGGAGCTTCTTTGTTTGCTTTCTTCAGGAATAGGTAAACAGAACTGTTGTGGGAATACAATCTCATATCTCATCAAAGCCCAATATCCCCTCCTACAAATCATGTAGGAGTATATGGGAACATTTTTAACAAAGAAAAACAAGCCTTTTTATGCATCTTGTTGTTTTCTGACGAAACTCTTGAACTGTAAGGTCTTTGCATGTGTTTATGTTTGACATTCACAAGTTTGTTTCTGTATTCCATCCACTGCCCCTTGTTAAAAGGCCTGGAAAAGTGATAGGTGGTAGAGGGGCCCTATAGGGACGTTTTTATTTGTTCTTCTGTGCTGGTTAAATAGATTTAACTAATACCAATCCCCCTTTCCCAGAAATGATAAATACAATATAAAGACATGAATGCATTTTTATATAGTCATTCATTCATATATTCATCCATTGCACTGACAATAATGCTTTCTTTTTCAGTAAAAAAATAATTTGGGTTTTAAAGGCAGAATAATGACTTAAGGTTAGTATTGGGAGATTAGTATTCCCATCAGAGGGACAGTGCACTGTGGGATAATCGTGGAAAATTGTCTAAATATCATTTTTGACCCTGCAGCAGTAACAGATGTCCTGTTAGTACTGACTTGTACATCACACCAAGGTGGAGACATCAGAGGCTGCTGTGCTTGACACTTCAGGAGTTGCTGCTGTTCTTCATTGTACCGCTACTTTCTGCATTCATGATTTGGAAATGAGGGGTTTGAAACTGATGACAACAAGTTGTGGTATAAACAATAATCTTGTTGAAGACAGCTGGCAGTTCTTTATCAATAATATTGTGTGCAATGCAGTGGTTGCTACTGCTACATTTCTCTGGTTCAAAATAGATATTTTAGCCTCACAGTACTCGGTGAAACACAGTGTATCTTAATACTAAGCAGTGATATTAGGACGAGAACTCCAAGTTCCCTCAGCTGTCACATGAACAAGTGAACTTATTCATTTAAATCTACTGCTTGGTCTTTGTCTCCAATTCCTGGTGTATTTGGGTTAAGCCTCCTGCCTCTAGTTGATTGTTTTGGAAAGCTTTTTTTTTCATATTTAGTGTTAAGCCTTATGCTCTCTAGATTTTAACATCCCCAGAGTGTGTTGTTAAAATGAAAGGGTTATCGGCTGGTTAATTCTAACATGATATAAAAAGAGTTTGTTTTCAAGAGCTTGTATTTTAGTTGATAGATCTGAGCTCATAGTTTAGGGATACATATTCAAGCAAGATTTTCTTGAAGTAAACCAACAAAGGGATGTCAAATAAATTTGTGATAAGCTGGTCATATCTGAAATGATTTTGTCTTTAGATTCCCAAAGATTCTTCAAGGGAGTTGCTTCTCATTGGTACTTAAAAACATCTGCCAAGTAATTTGTGTAATCAGCTATTAATGGTTTCCCAACAATGCATGTATTTTGTGCAACACACGTTAGGTGTTACGGTGGCTCTCAAAAATTTACACGACCCTGTTAAAATACCATGTCTTGGTTTAGAAAAAAAATTATTTCGATTAATCATTTGAAAGGATTTTCCATCTTCAATGCAATATGATAAAGGGACAATAACACCCTTAAACTAGTACTTTGTTTAAGCTTTTTTATTTATTTATTCAGACATCAGCAGTGGAGTCTATCTCCAGCAATCATTGGGTGAGAGGCCGGGTAATCCCTGAACAGATCACCAGTCCATCACTGGGCAATACAGAGACACACAGGACAAACAGGCATGCATGTGCACACACATGCACTCATACCTAAGGGCAATTTAGAAAGACCAATTAACCTAACACTCAAGTTTTTGGACTGTGGGAGAAAGCCGGAGTACCAGGATGGAACTCACACATGCACCGGGAGAACATGCAAACTCCATGCAGAAAGACCCCAGGCCATGATTTGGGCACACATAGCAACACTAATGCTTTCTACATACTGACATTTTTCAGCTGGTTACTTAGCTTTCTATGCTTTTTGTACATTCTTTTCCTCATGTGGTCCATTCTTATTCCCAGTGTCATTCCACTTAATTGTTAGTTAGCAACATAACTCAAAACGTTATAGACAGATTTTGTTGAAATTTTCATGAAATGTCTGCAATGGGACGAAGAACAAGTCAGGACCAAGTGCTTTTCTAGTCTACTGTATAATTTGTGTTGATTTCTTTTGTATGCATTATGTAGGTTTTTACCAACGTCTGGTATTAATTTCAATTCATAGAAATATTAGAAATATATTTACTAAGGAAAAACATTGACATGTATGTAATTAAATATCGATATATTGCGATATTTTATTTCCCGATATTGTATCGATATTCAAAACCAAAATATCGTTTTGTTTTTTTTAAGGATTTGAATGGAACCAAATAATGATGACTAGGGTTGTGCCGATGGACAATGTCATCGTCCATCGTGATGGCTGACCGACATCACGATGAAGAGCCACCATCGTGATGTCACGCCCCCCACCCTGTCAGACACACACTAATCCTATAGTCTCTTCTATAGTCAGGAGGAGGAGCACAGCAATGCAGCTGCTTTGTTACAGGTGCGCAAAAACTTGTTAGACTGCACATAAATGGAGCTGAGGCAGGACAGCAAAACCCACTGGCCGTAACACCACGAGCGATGACTGGCGCACTGTATGTCTCCGGCAAAACTGCGAAAGGAAGACAGGCAGCACTGCCTCGCCTGCGAGTACCGTTTCACCTCTGTTTTGAGAAGCGAACGAGGATCGCCACACACGTTGTTGATATGCCTCGCGCTGCCTGTCTGCCGCTCGCAGTGTTGCGGGAGACGTGTGCGCGTCATTGCTTGTACTCACGGCCTGTGAGTACCGTTTCACCTCTGCCGCACAACTTGCGCTATGCGCACTAAGGGTGCGCGGATATTGGTGCCTGCTTTATGTTTTCAGCTGTTTTCGGCTGAAGGGAGGCGTAACACGCCGAGGGTGGAGACGTGAGAGCGTCAAAGGAGATCTGCTGTTCGCCTGTCAGCCGACACAGGGTAGGAGCGCATCGTGGAGCTGCTCGGTGGGAAGAACTTATCGTAAGGCTGTTACCTGGGAGGAGAACAACCTGGAGTAGTAGGTGGATCCTGATACAAAGACCGCCTTCCTTGTGGGTGGCTGAGGACAAAATCCGGACGTTTTTTCTTCTTTTTTTAACTTCTTGGCATCAGCGACTGGTCCACCATGAAAATAAGTTGTGCTTTACAGCTCGGTTCCTCAGTCTCTTTTTTTTCCCCTTTATGTGCAACCGAGTGCCACGTATTGAAAGGGCCGGTTGAGTAAAGTGGGTCCCATTGAAGTGGCCATTTCATTCACGCTTTTTCACGCAGCTGCGTGAAATGTATTAGGCTACAACTTGAAATGTACAACTTATAATGTATTAGTGTAGTAAAATAACGAAAGTACAGTTTGCGAATTTAAGGTTTTTCCTACTTTTTAAGTAAAACATTTTTTAGGCCTATGGAAAGAGATATAGTTAAAACAATGTCATCGTCCATCGCGATGTTTTACTGTGAACATCGTCTACTGCCAATTTGGGGGACATCGCCTAACCCTAATGATGACAGTAATTTTTGTACTAAAATTAAAAGTATAACTGGTAGTTTGTGGCTGATTTCACCTTCTTCGTTCCAGTGGATCAACTAGATCTAGTAATAAAACTGAATGTGTTAAAGTATGAAACAGGTTGGAGTGTTTAGAATGCTGTGATAGTTTTCCTACAGTTAAATTCCGTTTTAAAAATCTCAATATATAGTTTTACTCATAGTATTGCGATATATCGAGATATATCGTATTGTCTCCCCTGTATCGCGATATCGCATCGCCAGATTTTTTGCCAATACACATCCCTATATGTAATGTTATGTAAAGTAAATATTTTAAACATAATAGGGGCCTACCTGTTTAAAAATTAAAAAAATTATTAGATTAAGTTTCCCTTCCTTTTTTATTATCACGTAGCTTAATACTATAGTCATTACTTACTCCAAACCAATCACAAAAGCAGCTCCACTCAAACCACAAAAAGAGCAAATGGCTTGAACTACAAAAGATGTCACAGCAAGGAGTGGCGAAGGAAATTGTCTCAAAAACGGTTTCAGTAGTTCACCAGCAGGTAGACGTTGCGTCCCGTTTTGAACCGATCCTTGACGCACATCAACACTAAGCGTAACAATAATGTACAAAATAAAATACAGGAAATACTACCGTCTGCAAAGTTGCTGTTGCCGTTGCTGCTGTCACGTTGGCAGAGAGACGGGCACAACACACTCGGTCCACAGTGCTAACACCCGCAGCTTTTAAAATGTCCACCCGGTTCTCCACCAAGTCCTCAAAAGTGAAAACTCTTTTAAAAATACAGACAGTGGTGGAAAGACCCACTGGCTTCAGGACTCAGTCACTGGACTGCGCTCCAGTGTTTTGGGCGCCGTCTGCACTCAGGCATCGGTGAGTAGCTGGTTAGCTTTAGCAGCTGAACTGAGAATCAGCTTTATTGACCCAGTTTTTACACACAAACTAAACCAAAGGTCTGAGCAATTAATATAATGAAGTGTCATAAAATGTTTAAAATATATTTAAAAAAATATCAAGATAAGCCTTCAATTGTAATTACTAACACAATTTAAAAACAATTATAATATAGTGGTTAATAAAGGTTAATAACATTTTTTCTTTGTATTTACTGATGTCACTCAAGTCTCTTGATCTCTGTAACTTCATTTGTTTTTGTTTCTTACAAACTTTCAGTTATGGTAAAAACAAAACAAAATGGTGTTTGAATAAAGGGCTGAATTTAATTCTTAATCAAACTTAGTTCATTAAAGAATAGCATAAAATGACCAAGTGTGCACTTAAAATACATTTTTTGATAGTTATTAATAATTATCTATCGATCAATGTAACGCTTTATCAATATGCTATTTTTCTATATCGCCCTAGTTGAATATGTTCAAGGAATTGGAATGTTTGCTGTGATGTCTCTTCAGATGTTGGCATAATTAATAATACTGTGCTGGAGGTAGTGCTGGGCAATATAAAAGGTATATGGTAGAAATTATATAAATTTAGCTAAAGGTAGAGATTTTGACTATACCGGTGCACATTTTGATGATATCATCAAGAAGGATACATACTGATGATCAGTGGTCGTCTTTACACTTTATATTGCAAGTTTAAAATTTGTTGTTTTCCATTTAACGGAAAAAAGACCTGTTGAACTTGAACAATCTTTAATTCAAATATGTGTAGGTTTATTTTTGTGTGATATTAAATAAGTAACCAGTAAAACAGACAATTTTGAACTTTGGTTTTTAGAAATATTTGTTTAAAATATCTTCATCTTTATGTTGTGAGAATTTTTGTGTTGCATTTTTTGGGAAAAAATATTTGAATATTTTTAAATGCATTTTGCATTATACATGTTTCTTCAAATGGCATTCTAAACTTTTTTGAAGTTGTTGCTCTGCTTCAATGTATCTGGAAAATTAGAATGTTCATAAACTGTCATTTTGACATATATATAAAAAAAGAAAAGAATATATCGCAATAGATATTGTTACCGCACGTGCTTTAGATTATATCGCAATATAGATTTGAGACCATATCGCCCAGCCCTAGCTGGTGAGAATAATTTAAGGCTAAACATACAAAGATGGGGGGGTTGGCTGAAGTTCTGTGATAAACATCTTAGTGTTTGTCTATGTAAAAGGTCATAGCCAGGCCTTTTAACTGTTTGTTTTTACCAGACAAATCTTCTCTGATGGCTCATTAGATCACACTGCAAGACAGCGACAACTGGTTGGCTGGTCCCCTCTGCTGTCTGTCTCGGCTCAGTTGTTTTCTGGCTGCAGGGTTCTGCTTCAAAAGTGGCTCCCCTTCAACAAGCTGGTTTTCCTGCTGCCCCCTTACGTGAGCTGTGGGGCTTGGTCCACATTTATCTCTCCCTCTGGGTCAGAAATTATGTAACGTCATCTGCTGGCTCTGTTTGAGACCAGGCATGCATGAAATCTGAATAAAATTTAAAGTACAAATACAGAAATCTGACATAAGGTATAATGCTCACCACCAGGAGAACAAAAAAGAAGCTTAATCAGTTGTCACTGTGTAAATAAATTAATGATTAAGAACTATTTTTCAGCCGTTCAGGTCACGAGGTAGATTATTATGTTAATGCATAATGTACATAGCATGAATGTTGGATGTACTGCATGTACAATGAATCTAAAAAGGTACCCAATAGGTTTTGGCTGAAAGGTTTCCAATATTTCTTTAAATTGACGTCTATACTGTGCCGTGGTATATAAAGTATATAATGCTGCAAAAAAATATCTTCAGCAAATATTTAAGTATCTTCAGGAAGGCTGAATGCTGAAATTATATTATAAAGAAATTGAGCAAACATTTGTTCTAGGTTGTGAACACTTTACAAACCAGATTATTTACAACTTTTTTTATTATTATTTGTTTAACATTTGTCCCTCTTCACAGATGCATGTATTTAGTTAAACTGTACAATATATATTTATGTCACATTGAAGGTGGAAATTTTTTTTTTGTTATTTATCCTATTCTGATTTTCATTTTACAGAAACCTAGCATTTTAACAGAGGTGTGTAGACATTTCAGTCATTGTACCTGTGGAGAAAATGATAACTTCATGCAAAATCTAAGAAGTGTATGAAATTTAGATGCCAGAAGCTACCGTATTAGTTTGTTTTTTTATATTAGCCTATTTAAAATAGTTACACGAATAATAAATACATAAGATGTGTTATGTAGAAAGATAAAATGTATTTACAATTTTTAATTTCTTGTAAATCAAACCTAAAACTATTAGCGTAACCATTTTGCTTAATATGACTCTCATTCTTTTTAGGAATGAAGCAGGATTGTAGATTTGTAGTGACAACAGCTGAGAAACAGATGATTAACAGCTGAGCCCTGATTATTCACCTGCTCTGCATCTGTTGTTTTATTGTAAACAATGCACTCAAACAAATTCTGTAATTGGCTGTTGTTTCAAGAATTTCACCCAGTAAAACACATTTAGCAAAAATAATGTGCTATTTTCTGACAATAAACTTTAAATGCACTATATTTTATTTTGAGATTTCAGCCATGTATGACTTTATTGAGATTCTGTCTTTAGTAAGTATATTTTCTCAGCTTCCACTCTGACTAGATGTTTTGGTGTCTGTTCAGACATGAGTATGAGTGAGGAGATCAAAACAGCGCTGGTAATTAAAAAACACTTATTAGGTGATGGGCTCAGGGACTTAAAGATAGGTTACGACCATCAGCTCATAATATTAGAGAACAGTGTGCAGTTGTGAGAAAAAAGAACTTAATGTGGTGTATGAAATGCTGAATAACACAGCATGCTGTCATGCGTTTTCATTCACCTTTTCATAAGATAGACCTTACTTAGAAATCTGTTAAGGGACTTTTTGAGTTTTACATTTCTCACTTAGTAAGTGTAAAGTAATAATAGAAAATGATGCAGTGTTTACCTCTTAAAAATGCTTCCCTTTCATAGCCTTTAGCTCTCCATCCCCCATACATAACCAACCTGTAAGTGACCTCATAAATTAAAAAACCCATATGCAGCAGTACTTTTCAGAAGACACTTCAAAGCTAAACATGAGTTAAATAGTTAAATCTCATGCATGATTCATATTTATTTTCATTTTTCGACTTTAAATCTTAGTTCCACAGAACTGTCATATAGGGGTCAACATTCCTCATTATCAATGCAAGGATTTTATCATCAAAGTGCATATATGCTTTAAAGGCACAAACTATTCATGTGCAGGAAACAAAAAAAAGTCAGAATGTACAAAATGAAATACCCATTGCCTTTCTAGAACTGTATGTTTGTGGTTTCCATCCACATGTATTTGGAACAATACAAAAAGGTGACTTCTTTCTTTCTTTCTTTCTGTTGTACTACTGGATAACTTCTCAGGTTGACCAAGATAATCATAAAACAAGAAGACAAATATCCACTAAAAACTTCTTAAGATTTTCCTTGAAAGACCCCTTGTGTGGTTACTAACCCACATGGAATGGGGCGGAAGATTAATTTGACTTAGATTGGTTGTGGTCTAAATATGTATTTGTATATCTTGCTAAGCTGTTTTTCTCTCTATTTGGGTTCCTTCCTTACTTTTAATTAATAAATTATTTGATGTAATCGCTTAAGACAGATACATCCAGTAAAACAAACTTTTTAAAGTTTGGTTTGCTGCTTCTCCCAGCACTAAAGGGCACACAGCCTTTTGGGAGCTCTTAGATTAGACACACATGTGGATCAAAAAGGCATGATGTGCAAGATTTGTTATACATAGTGGTGTCTTTCCCACTTGGCAACACAACAAATCTGTAAATATGTCAATCTAAATGCAGTGTGCAAGAAACACTGAAGTGACTGGAATATATATATAATTGTATATTGAATGTATATAATTTGCCAACATTTTATTACAACTTTGATCCATCAAAACAATTCATATTTTCTTAATATGTATAATTTTTACTTTATAATTCATTAGTTTTTTATTTTAACCTTTTTGAATTTATAATTTATTTCCAGTTTATATTTTTCCCAGAGACCTTTGAGAACACTTGCGTGCATATTTTTTAAAATTTATTTATGATAGCCTCCTTTATTTCAAAAAGCCATTGTTTTCCTGAAAAAGTCACAATTTCAATATTCAGTAAAAAAAAAAAAACAAAAAAAAAACAACAATGTTGAATCAAATATTTCCATCATAAATCAGCCCAACTTTCCATTTATAAAGCTGATCCTTACTTGTATAAAGATACATTTTTTTAAAAATTTACACATTTTAAAGGTACAAGTTGTAATTCCTGCCGCATTTATTTAGGCTAAGGACCAAAGTTAGTTAAGTTAAGTCAATGTAAACAGAAATACTGTAGTTGTTTTTGTCTCTTTCAATAAAATTTGAAAAAGCTGTACTGAAAGAAGCATGCAGAACGTTTGGGGATTTAAATGATGCTCTGCTCTGTCAAAATGGCCATCTGAGAATAATTGACTGACATGATTTCTAATAATTTCAAGCCTTTGTAGTATGAGTGAAAGAAAAGAGGCTGAATAGCAGTTGTAAATATGTGATCTTGCATATAAATCAATTTCTACTGTAACTCTTAAATCTTATGTCCTGTTGCTTATGTATAATTTTCTTTTAATATTTAAATATAAACAACTCTTGATTAGATGTTAGAAGTAATTCTCCACTTTTCTGTCATAATGAAATTTAATTCTGTTGACTACAGAGTCAATAGATATGTTGTAGCATTAAGAAGACTTAAAGCGCAGCGCATTTTTCCAACTTTTTTTCCTTTCAGGTGTTCAAGGTTCTACCTAACAATAGTTGTATTCATTTTCAAACCAGAAATTGAGAAAAAATGAATGAATTTTAAGTTTTGAACACAATAAAAAAAATTGATTACTTCAGAGTCTCAAAACCTATTAGAATAAATTTTTATGAAATTTCTTTTTTAAATATTTTTTTAAGCAAATCTGGGATCTGAGAAGTTCTTGTCTGAGTCTTGAGGTTGTTATACAAAGTGGGTTAAGCCATTGCACAAGTGTGATTGAGTCTGTTTTTCTGTGTGAATCACAGAGGATCTGTTATTAATATTTCGGGTAAAAGCGATACTTTTTGCTTGACTATAAAACACAAAAACAGGAATAGTTATTTAAGTGTCTAGAAAAACAGAGCTTTTGTTGGGTTTTAACTGAAATATTCTCATTTTAACAAATTATTCATAACCCTGACAGATTTATGTTTAAAGTAATCTAACTTTTATCAAAATGTTTTCTCTGACTGGATGTAATATCAACTTTTTGAAGTGATCCAATCAGAGTCCCTACTTGAATCTAATAGATAATCTCTGGAGTGAGTTAAAAGATTACGATGATTATAATTAAAGATAAATTGTCAAAATATCAGTGGATACATGCAAAAAGCTGGTCAGTAGTTATCTTATTTTTAATATTGACTCAATATTGAGCAATGCTTGTCAAGTCTAAATGAGGTTGTTCAACCAAGGTTGTCAACTCCCAAAAAGAACCAAAGACTAATATATTTATAAGGTGGCTCCTTCACCCAAAATATTAGTTTTGGTTTTGTTCAGATTCAAGAAGTTTGAATTATTAACCATTTTATGTCATCAGCCCTGGAATTACAAATAATGTACAAATTGGGTAGGGTTGTTTTATGTGGGTTTTTTTTACCAGACAATATCTACTGTATTGTTTGCTGTCTTATTTCTTATTCTTAAATGAAATTAGCTTATAGAATAAAATTTAATAGTGAGCACTTATTACTGCATTTGATTTAAATTGTCAAAGCAAGGAAAATCATTGCTTTTCCAACTTAAAGTCCTTAAATAATGACAAAAATCTTGCCCTGTAAAATTTAGGCTGATTTCTTCACAGTATTCAAATTTTTTCGAATTCCTGCTTTTGTGGGTTTTATGAGCTCTCTCTCTCTCTCTCTCTCTCTCTCTCTCTCTCTCTCTCTCTCTCTCTCTCTCTCTCTCTCTCTCTCTCTCTCTCTCTCTCTCTCTCTCTCTCTCTCTCTCTCTCTCTCTCTCTCTCTCTCTCTCTCTCTCTATATATATATATATATATATATATATATATATATATATATATATATAAATATATATATATCCAACAGTTTCCTATTTTCTTTTAATTTTCAAGCAAGGCACACGATAACCTGCACAAGGCCCTAATCATTTGAGTGACAGGGGGTATATTACTTCTGTGAGAGATGCTTTTATTTGCTGTTGCTTATAATCATAGCCAGTAGAAAGTGTCTCCAGGCTTTCAGTTTAGCACTCCGGGATACTGGCAACCTAGGGTCTCACGCTTCTCTTTAT
This sequence comes from Valencia hispanica, assembly GCA_963556495.2. Lineage (NCBI taxonomy): Eukaryota > Metazoa > Chordata > Actinopteri > Cyprinodontiformes > Valenciidae > Valencia > Valencia hispanica. The sequence continues at coordinate 35,800,259 of OY747718.1, forward strand.
AGAATTACATTTTGTCTGACACAGTGGATATATCTGTGTGCATGGAGAGGGAGGTGCACAAAAAATACGTTGCTTCTGTTCAGAATATAATACTTGTTTCATAGTAAAATTTCTATTTTTTCAGACTAACTGGATCCATTAGTCAACCAATGATTTTGTATTTATGCATTTCCTTTCTTACAAAGTTGAATTCCGACTCTCCAACTTTCCCTTATGGAACTCAACTTTAGGGGTTCTTTCTGTTTCTTTTTTTGATTTGAATTTAATATATTCAACTTTTTAGTAAAAAAAGAATGCACAATTTACACACATCCTTCAAAAACGCATGCATTACCAGTTGATGAGAATTATAGCCACGATATTTGGAAAACATACTGTTTCCGAAAATGACGGTGAATGACAATATCACATGTGATAAATAAACAAATGCTTAACAAAACTATTTAGAGGTGTTTTTGCCTTGGGTTAATTGAAAAACATTAAACCCTGAGAATAAATAACCTGTCCATTTTATGGCAAAAATTGCAATTATTTATTTCCATCTCAAGGGCCCGTTTTATTTGACAGAGCCTGCATCGGCCTTTTTGGCAACTAAACAACTTAGTTGTTTACAGTGGGGCAAAAAAGTATTTGGCGGCCAGTGACTGTGCAAGTTGTCCCACTTGAAAAGATGAGAGAGTTCTGTAATTTTCATCATGGGTACACTTCAACTGTGAGTATAAAAAGAAATCCAGGAAATCACATTGTATGATTTTTAAAGAATTTATTTGTATAATGGTGCAGAAAATAAGTATTTAGCACCTACAACCAAACAAGAATTCTGACCCTCACAGACCTGTTACTTCTTTAAGAAGCTCTTCTGTCATCCACTTGTCACCTATATTAATGGAACCTTCTTGAACTCGTTATCTGTTTAAAAGATACCTCTCCACACCTTCAAACAGTCAGACTCCAACCTCCATCCTGGCCAAGACCAGAGAGCTGTCCAAGGACACCAGGAACAATATTGTACACCTGCACAAGACTGGGATGATCCATTCTACAATAGGCCTGCAGTTTAGTGAGAGGATATCAACTTTTGGTGCAATTATTAGAAAATGGAATAAAAACAAGATCACTGACAATCTCCCTCGACCTGGGGCTCCATGCAAGATCTCACCTTGTGTGGTACACATGATTTTGAGAACGGTGAGGAAAAAGCCCAGAACTACACAGGGATAACTGGTCAATGACTTAAAAAGAGCTGGGACCACAGTAACAAAGGTTACTGTTAGTAACACACAACATCATCATAGATTAAAATCCTTCAGTGCTCGAAAGGTCCCCCTGCTTAAGCAAGCAAATGTCCAGGCCCATCTTACTTTTGGCAGAGAACATTTGTATGATCCATAGGAGGATTGGGAAAATGCCGTGTGGTCAGATGAGACCAAAAATAGAACTCTTTGGTATAAACGCTACTTTTCGTGTTTGGAGGGGGAAGAATGCTGAGTTGCATCCAAAGAACACCATACTCACTGTGAAGAATGGTGGTGGAAACATTATGTTTTGGGGCTGTTTTTCTACAAAGGGGACAGGAAGACGGATCCGTATTATGGAAAGGAACTTTTTTATTGACCAAATTGTTATTTTCTGCACAATTATACAAATAAATTCTTTAAAAATTATACAATGTGATTTCCTGGAATTTCTTTTGTATTTTGTCTCTCAAAGTTGAAGTGTACCTATGATAGAAATTACAGATCTCTCTCATCTATTTAAGGCGGATAAATTCCACAATCAGTGGTTATCAAATACTTTTCGCCCCACAGTAATTCTGACATTACCAGGACTTCTTAGTGCTCTCCTAAAACATTTATTTTCTGCTAAACAACAAGCATCACCAAATATATTACTGGAATAGAGAGCCTGAATGCAGACTACTTGGTGCATTCCAAGGAGCTATTTGCATTATTGATATTGCATACAGAAATATTCCGTCAACAATAAACTCAAGACATATTGTGCTGTCCTAATAAGAATGTTATTTTTTCTGTTCTCACCTGTTGTTTTTTTTGTTTCTGTGATAATAGTGTCTACTGAAGTGATGTTTGTTTTGAAAAGAAAAAAAAGGAGAACCCCTGATCTAGGGGATTTTGAGGTAACTGGACATAAAATGAAAAAAGAACACTACAAAAATAACTGAAAACATTTTGTTTTTCACTAAAATGTGGCTAAAGAAACATATTGCAGACTAGAGACAGAATCAAGAATAGAGAAGGGGGTAATCTTGAATATATCACTTGTTCCATCCATCGGACTCTCCATCCATTCAATAACCATAAATGTGCTTATTTCACAGTTGGTGTCCTTATATGGTTAACAATGGGATTACATGGTCTCTGCATTATTTTCGGCCACTACTGCTAGGTGTTCATTCCTCTAACAGTTCTTAATTTACACTACTCACAAGGACCTCTTATTGCTATTTTTTGCCTATAAATGTCCCTATACTCATTTTACCCTTTTCTACAGCATTTTTTTTTATTTACTCATAATATACTTCAATAGTCTCATTCCCATGCTTATTATAGTCGAAAGTTTGTTATCTTACCTATAGTGAGCAATTATTTTTAATGAAATGTTATTTTTTCTGTTTCATCTCTGCCAAATATATTTTGTTAATTATAAGAATACACACTATCTGAAGACAAGGACCACAGTTTATTCTTACATGGCTTGGGTTGAGGGAACAATTTGACTAACAGTGTTTTTAGCTCGGTGCTGGGTCATTTTGTTTTGTTGACTGTTCAGAATTAACCTCATTTTGCTAATGTGACAGTGTGAAGGTGACAGTATTCAGCTCCATTTCTTGTTTAGCCTGATGCTTTAAAAAATCCCTGCAAAGGCTGACACAGAGGCTGAAAGAAAGAGCCTTCAGGATAGAGATGCTTTGCTTTTAATGTGATTTAGCTATTAGATGTGTTTCTTTTTTAGTGTTCATTTAGTCTTGTTAGACACATTTAATTATATGTTTTCCGCATTTAAATGCTACACAAAAAAAAACATGGGCCATGTGTCGTCACGATAGACATATTTACATGAGCAACATTTGCAAGCACATTCATACGAGCACATTACTGAGCTAATGAGTGATTCTCCGTATGTTGACAGCGTGATAGGATGTGGGTTAGAGCAAAGCAACAGAACCTCCAGGCAGGTTGGACAGCACAAAGATCCTCTTGTAGTCATCTGTCCCTTCCTCAGTGCTTCTGGCACAAATGTTTGTCATGTGTTTTTGTGTGACACCAAGTCTACCATGTCATTTTGTCCCATTACATTGATTTCACTGTTTCCAGTTGCTCTCAGTCATAGCTGTTTAATCATCAGTAGAATATTGTTAAAAGTTTTTTAATACTTTTGGTTTATGACGTCATTATCTTTTTCATCAGATATTTTTTCTACACTTCTTTAGATCAACTGCAGATATATTAAGACTCTTTTGAGGCAGACACTGTTTCTTCATTCCCCATCACAATATTGTGTATCTGATTTTTGTTTTATTGGCATAGGAAGATATAACACAATATAAATATAACGCTCTTTCATTGTATTATGCCGCATTCGACACCAAATCATACATAGTTTGATGTCCAGGTAAAACAGGCCATCACAGGTTTTATTTTTAACACAACAATAACTAACTAGCCACAGTTTTCCCAGGTTATGTTGACTCCAAATCTATGCCACTGAAACTGAATTAATGTAACAGTAACAGAAATACTGCAGAAGCTACCCAATAATATAACCTTCTGCTGCGCCATGCAGATGGTTCAGTCATCTCTGAATTAATTCTTAAATATAAAAATAAATGCAACTGTGACATAACAGAAGAGTAATGTAACAATCCGAATGTCTCAGGTTTACTGCGAATTTCACAACATTGATTCCAGTATATGCACACTATTCAAACCTGGAGCACATCGAAAGCAACTCACCTACTTCCAAGACATGACCGGAATGGATTTATCATAAAATCTCCCTTTTCTTCCTTCTTAAACTCATGTAACAAAATTTTCTAAACATAGCATACATGACAAGATAAAAACAAACAAACTATAACACCAGCTTTACTTAAAAATTGTTGGAAATTCATTTAACTTGTCAAGATTTGGATTTTCACTCATAAATGTTGATGCATAGATAATGGGATGCTTTATAAGACAATACAGTACTGTGCAAAAGTTTTAGACGGGTGTGAAAAAATGGTGTAAACAAAGAATGCTTTCAAATCCTGAAGTGTTAACCATTTATTTTCATCAATCAACAAAAAGCAGTGAATGAACAAAAGAGAAATCTAACTCAAATCATTATTTGGTGTGATCACCCTTTGCCTTCAAAACTCCATTAATTCTTCTAGGTACACTTGCACACATTTTTTGATGGAACTCTGCTGGTAGGTTGTTCCAAACAACTTGGAGAACGAACCACACCTCTTCTGTGGATGTAGGCTTTCTCACATCCTTCTGTCTCTTCATGTAATCCCAGACACACTCCATGATGTTGAGATCAGGACTTATTGTTCTTCTTTACGTTCCTCTTTTTGTTTCAGTTAATAATTGTGTTTCAACCTACGTATGACATTGATGATATTTAGCACCTGTTTGCTATAATTGGTTGATCATACACCTGAGTATAATCATACAGAATCCCTGACTTTGTGCAAGTGTACCTATAAGAATTGATGCTGGTTTGAAGGCAAAAGGTAACACCAAATATTGATTTGATTTTGATGTTTTTTTGTTTCTTCACTTTGCATTTAGTAAATTGATAAAAATAAACAATCACTATTTATATTTCTGAAAGCATTCTTTGTTTACACATTGTTTACACCTGTTTAAAACTTTTGCACAGTATTGCATGTTTTGATTATCTTTAATGATGTGCTTCTTTATTACATAATTTAGTATTTCAAACACTACCTCTAGGGATTCAGTGTAATCATAAACTTAGCAAGACAGATACCTGTTATCCTTTTTTTTGTTGTTGTTGGGAAAATGCCACTGCCATAGTGAAAATTTATTTGCGTCAAATAAATGTCTTGATTTAGTTGAATGACCAAGCAAATTAACCGTCCGACACTGAAGTCAGTAGTGTTTATAAAGTAGAAGAATTAATAAAAAAAAGGTTTGTAAAGTAGGGCTTCACAATATATCGATCATAATCATTATTACAATTTTTTAATCTTGCCATCACGAGGGACTACTTGGATGTATTCACACTCTGCATGTCCATATACCGTAATATTTGGCAAGCTGTAATAATTTTCACTATCATTTTCACCCACAGCTTCGCAAATCTTTGTGACCAAGGTAAAGTTCATAGAGATCAATTGCAACTATCATCTTTAGTGTAGTGATTAACAATAAAAACCGTAAAAAAACAATTTCATGTTATTCAAATATGCAGTAGAAAAAAAACACTGTGTGATCCCTCCCTAATCCAAGGTAACCTCTAATATCTAGCTCTGTGTAGCCACTGTTGTTGATTCTGGTTTTTCGTCAAAATTTTTACCTGAAGTTATTTTTAAGAGATGGTTCAACAATCCATGTGCAGAACCCCTCTTTAAGATACCACTCCCTTTTACAAGTTGAAAACTCAATCTTTCCACATCCTATAATAATGAGTGACGGTAAAATGAAACTCATGAATCAGCAGCACGACTGGTTATTGAGGAGTAATGTCTATGGCATCTCCACTTTACAGTAAGCCTACTCAGAAAGGAGATATGTTAAATGTTATTGTATTTTTGTTGTATATGTTGCATTTACTTATTAGGAAACTACCTCCTGTGGTATCTCAGAATTGTAACATCGCTCGTTCAGCCCCTCCTCACCTATTGGACCTTGCATAATGCTCAGAGGTCTGCAGAAGACATTGAGAGAACAGCTAATGTCTCTTGAAAATGGCTTAAGGTAACCGGCTCCCTAAGTTGAGGAAGATCAGAAAATTCCTTGGCTCTTGGCTGAGTGAAAACAACAAAACATTTTAAAAACTTGTTGGTGCACTTTGCCGTGACATAAAACTAACCCCCTTGAAATTAAAATCAAAATCAAATATTATTTATTTAAAAATAGGGGGACTTTCTGTGGCTACATTGCGCTACAATGCAAAAGAGAGAGACTGAGTGACTTATTGTCAAAAATTGTAATCATGCTGCTGTTTGTGTCATGTATAAAATTGTTGCATGATCATATAATAAAAGTTTTGACAAATTTCATACCTTTTTAATTTTCTCAATAAACGTACAGCAGATTTAACAAGGTGTTGCATGGCTCTAACTTGAATAGTCCCATTAGTCAAACATGTCGTACACTTTAATCTTTTTATTGACACTAGCTTAGACAAGAGTGAACTCATCTAACTAAGTATAAACTGAAGTATGCAAGTAAAAATTATTTGATGGGTTAACTTCTGCATGATTGTTCCTGTGACTAATCTTTGCAGACAGATCTTTTCTCGCATTGATTCTACAAATTTAGTAATTCCTTAAACCCATGAGTTTTTGCTAATTGTGCAGGCAGTATTAAGAGGTCCCACACTGGCCTATGCAGTGCCAAGCAATTGTAACAAACCCTGACAAAGAATTGTTAAAGACCCGGATCCGGGTATCAAATAACACCCTATCTTGCACATTGGAAGGGCACTTGAGTGAGATAGTCGTCATCATTCTCAAGATTAAGTTTCCTAGATCTTGCGCTCCAGCCAAAATGAATAATTGAGGATGAAGGGATGTTGTCAGTCAGGTAACCTATAACTAGCTGGTAACTATAAGATATATCTGGAATTACTTCAGGAAGATTTGGGAATGGAACAAAATTAAAAACATACAAAAGGGTCCCATGAACTAAACTGTGCCTATGTGGTGTGATAGAAATCACCAGATTCACCTCATCATCACCTAATTATTAATATCCCTATTGTCAGTCATGGTGGTTAATGCTCTGCAACAGAAAGCCTTTTCAGGAAATCACAAATGGTGAAAACTGTAGAGCATATGGCAAAGAAGGGGCGCTACTGAAAGAACTTGAGATAGATTGTTGTGTTGCATAAATGATAAATGTACATGCAGCACAGTATATAAGAAACATGTAGGGAGAAAACAAGGAAAGTGGCCTGCATCTGAATAGCTCAAAGCTATTACTTTATGAATGTCATTTCTAAAAAGGCTTAATTGAATTGTTTGAAGTAGACACTTAAACTCTGCATGCAGGCAAGTAAAAAGTCCTTGGTGAGTTTTTATTTTAATAGTTGTGTTGGTAATCAATCAAAACATCATAATGAAAGCTACTTGTAGCTTTGTGTGACATCCTTTTTTGTACACATGGCAAGATTGCTTTCAATGGGTGGGTGGCACTTCAGTTTCCTAACAGGAAATGCTTGCTCTGATGAATGGCAGTTTTCCTCAGAGGAAAGAGTGGGTGACACGAGTTTATGTTTATTTTAAAATCAAAGTCAGGTAAATGAATGCATCAAGATATTCTGTGACCCCAAAACTTGTCAGCTTGGGCATAAAATACATGTGTTACACACTGCTAATCCTGTGCTCTCGTTATGGGAAGCTTAAAAAAAGACCACATAGACATAGATGACAATTCAAGGACAGTTGGTCATTTTTCCTGAATGGGTAGTTATGATTGCTTGCACATCAGCACACAGGTGAATATAGCCCGAGCAAGAGAGAGGTGTGCTATGGTATGAGTGTTGCAGAACAAGCCACTGAATTACTCTAAACTCTGTACAGTAGTTTTTAAACACACCCCTTGTTAAAAATCCACATTTCTGAAAGGTATAAAAAGTAAGACCATGATAAAACATTTAAAACCTTTTCAACCTTTAATCTGAAACATACTCTGTAAAATCCAAAGGAAAACATTTTGATTTATTGTGAGGAAATATTAAAAAAAGCTGTTATTACCTGGTTGTATAAGAGGGCACACCCTTAAACTACTATTTTTGTTATAAATTAGGACAAATCTTGTCTGCATCAGAGGATACCATGGTTTTCTTTAACATTTAGTTCTGGCTTTTGGCCAGACCATTACAAAACATTTATTTCCTTCCATCCATTATCTATACCCGTCCAACCTCTTCAGGGTTGCGAGGAGCTGGTGCCAATCTCCAGCCACAGGGCGAGAGGGAAGGTACACCCTGGACAGGTTGCCACCAGACGACAGGGCAACACAGAGACATACAGGACAAGCAACCATGCATAAACACGCTCATACCTAATTTAGAGAGAGTCCAATTAACCTAACAATAATGTTTTTGGACTGTGGGAGGAAGCCGGAGTACCAGGAGGGAAGTCATGCATGCACAGGGAGAACATGCAAACTCCATGCAGAAAGACTCCAAGCCTTCTATTTCCTTACAGTGATGGCATTTTATTGTTTATTTGAATGAATGCTTTGATTCACTGTGATTTTGTCTTTTCAACATAAAATCCCTGTTTGCCCTGTATATGTTGACCTTAGGTCCTTTTTTTAAGAGGCATATGGTTTCTTTTCACTGTTTTGTAGATGATCTACAAGTCTATTTGCCTTTACAGGTAGGAGCTGACACTCTTACCTTGTTCACAAACTGTTTAAATGACTTAAGCAGTGGTTGGCCTTGAACTTCTTGACACTAAATGACAATAAAACAGAAATGGTTATCTTTGATCATTCAGGCTCTCCAGATACTGCTCTTCAGCTCGTGGGTCAGTTGTCCCCTCATGGTAATTCTTTTGGTAAAGAGTATTTATTGATGGCTCTTTTAAGTTAGCTTAGACAGCTAGCTAAGGTTATCTCCCCCTGAAGCTTTTTGAACAGGTAATTCACCTCTTCATTTCGTGTGGACTTGACTCCTCTAACTCCCTATATTGTGGCCTGGATCAGTCATCTATTCATTATCTGCAGATGGTTCAGAATGCAGCCACCCGCTTATTGATGCGAAAAGTTCGGAGAGAGCATATCAGTCCAGTGTTGAGGTCTCTGCACTGGCTTCCCATATTTTATAGGATCCAGTTCAGGTTATTGTTGTTTGTTTTTAAGTCATTGAATGGTCTTGCCCCAGCTTATTTATCTTAGCTTTTAACACTTCATGCTCCTACTAGATCCATGAGATCTAGCAATCAGAGCAGTCTTGTGATCCCTTGAACGAATCTGACGTCTCGGGGAGATGGGGCCTTTTCTGTAGCGGGTCCCAGGCTATGGAATAGTCTTCCTGCCAACCTTAGGGCTGCTCAGACTCTGAGTCATTTTAAGATGCTTTTAAAGACCCATTTTATGAGGTGGCTTATAACTAAGAGTACACTAAGTATTTTGTTATACTGTTCTATATTTTGTATTTTTCTGTTGTTTTGGTTTATTGTTGTTTTTAATCTGTTTTCCCTACCATGTGAAGCACTTTGGTAAGCAATTGGTGTTGTAAGTGTACTATATAAACAAGTTTGACATTGACATTTGTCTTCAGTCTGCAACCTTAAGGTTTTGGGTTAAAAATGGCTGGTATTTAGAATTGTCCATGTTTTTCATGTCTTGACAAACCCATCTATTCCATATGAAGAAAACCAAGCTCAGATCATTATCTAACTACCACTGTGTTTCCCTGTTATCCAGCGTGATGTTTTCTTTATCAGAATACCTTTTGAAATTGTGCCTCAAAAAGTTGCTGCAGTGTCGCTGTTCTCCAGATTTTTCTCCAGTTACTGCTTATTGAAAAGAAAATGCAGCATATTTTTTCTGTGTCCCTTTCTAGACTGATATCTTTGAGCTGTATTTTAGGTTGTTCACATTTAATATTCAATTCAATTCGGTTTATTTATATAGTGCTGATTCACAACAAATGTCATCTCAAGGCACTTTACAAGAAATGTCATTTCAATACAATCATACAAACAATCCAATTAGTTTAAAGTTTTAGTTAGTTTCCTATTTAAGGAATCCCAGTAGATTACATCGAGTCATTGACTTGAGGTTGCGTCCCTTTGATGCAGACTTCCAACCACAGCAATCCCTCAGCAATCCATCATACTGAGCAAGCATATAGTGACAGTGGAGAGGAAAAACTCCCCTTTAACAGGAAGAAACCTCCAACAGAACCTGGCTCAGTACAAGCGGCCATCTGCCATGACCGCCTGGGGGTTTGAAAAGATTGAACAGACACACAGAACAGATTATCTGATATAAGAGTACTTTCTATATTAAAGAAAGTAAAACATATTCATGTTAGGAGTAAAAACTGAATCACTGTCATTTCTATCAGCTGACTGCTTCTAGTGTAAATAGTTATTTAACATAGAGCTGACAGCTGACACATTTTTAAAAGTCTGTCTCTTTTTGGTATTTGACCTTTTTACTACTGTTATATCTCTGTCTCAGCCTACAACATGTCACACTTGAAGGTTATCTTATCTACAAAGGTTGCCTGACTTTGAAAAACCCTGTTATCAGAAGAAGTCCGAATTTAGTAAGCAATCATTTGCTTTATATGTTTTTGAGTCAGTACAACAAGTCTCTGCTGCTGCTTGAGGACAGAGTTTAGATTAGTTTGTTTTTTGTTCTTGCGTAATCCAAGTTGGGACACAACTTTCTTACTTTGTCATCCAGCGAGTCCCTTGCTCATAAATATGTCATAGTTTTGTGGCTCCAAGAAAACCCCAAAAATGTTGTTCCTTGCTTCATTGCCAGTACTGTGTGGAGAGAATGAGGGATATTGGCTTTAACTGAAAGTCCAGAAATATAATGCTTTGTACAAGAGAAAGAGGGGATAAAAACAAGAAGTCAAGCTGAATTTCTTCATTTGATTGTCATTTCACGAACTGAGTGAAATTCGTATTGTGTGTTATGAAGATAATGGTTAGATAGTGTAGCGGCATATGTTTTTAGTGTGTGAAAGATGAGGGAAAAAAGAAGTGAGAAGGATGAGGAAAAAACGTTGTTGGCAGAGCTGTGTGCAGGTAATTCATACTAGAGAACTAGAAATATGCTTTAGTGTTAGAATGTGTTAGAAGTAGCTGCCAAGGTCATTCTCATTCTTTTACAAAAGGAAGGTTGTAAAGTATAAAATAGACTGGCTGCTGGAGATCTTTGATGGGTTAGCCAAAGTAAAAGTTGAAGTAATCTTATGAGCATGTCTGCTTTTAGCTTCTCTAGATTTGCCACTGATTTGGTGGGTTCATGTGGGGGGGGGCTGAAAATGTGCAGTGCTGATTTTGAAGTGTTTTAGATAAGGGCTCTTTATGTTTTGACTGAAGTTTTTTTTTCACTTTCCAAAATACTGACTTCCTGCCTGTAGTGCCTTATAGCAGCATCTGTAAATTGCAGCCATGCCACCTGCACAGTTATTTACAAGCTGTCTACAACACCATACCATGCTATTACTCTTTCAAAGTCATGTAAAATAAAAACAAACGGCAAATAAAAGCCTTAAGCAATTCTTTGACAATAATCCTGAAACTCAAAATGATCACAAATGCAGTTGTCAAAGCAGGGTTTTTGTCTTCATTTCTGACATATTAATTTCCCATCTCCTAATCCTCTGAGACAGTGAAATGATGACGTAAATTCTTTGTTCTGATAGTAACTTTGTCAATAGATCAGGAGGCTTTTTCAGTCATTAGGCACCATTCCTCTTGAAAACTGAGTTAATTGTCCTTTTGGTTTGGTTACTGGAAGAGAAACGCATTAGTGATCATCAATTGCAGCCTCACTAATTGCTTTAACTGCCCCAGTAAACCTTTTTTCTGCTGTATTTTGATGTAGCTGTAGAAATAATTGAATAGTGAGTGCCTTGGCATAGGAAAAATATGCTTTTAACTGTCTTGATTGATCAATTTACTCTATAATTATCTATCTATTGATTTATTATTACTTAAGGTAAATTAAGAAAAGGAAGTTTTATCTTGATGCAATTGATCATTGTTCTAATGTATATATTTGGTTATCATCAAGGCCACCATCAATGCTCTACGTTTGTAAAATATGAATAAACTAATTAATGTTTTCGAAATCCACACCCAGGAATGATTTCTGCCAGACTTGTACAAATAATAAATTACAAAAATCAAACCTGTGTGACAGCCTAAAGTAAAGGTAAAGGATCTCAAAAAACAACAGAACATACTTACATCTGAAGAAATTCAAGAACAGAGGACAGTCAAAGCTTTTGACATCTATACTGTATTAGTTTCAGAGAGGTTTAAAATACATTTCTAAGGTTTTAGAACTCTATTAAACCACAGTGAGAGCCTTTATCCACAAACTTAAAAAAGAACATGCAACAGTGGGTAGCCTTTCCTAGGAGTGGCCAGCTTGCCCAAATTAAGGGGCAACCGTGGCTCAGGAGTTAGGAGCTCATCCTGTAGCAGGAGGGTAGCCGGTCCAAACCCGTACTCCGTCTGTCTCGGTCGTTGTGTCCTTGGGAGAGAGGGTCAGAGGACAGAGGACCCGGCCCGGTGGCACTAGTGTTTCTTCATTGTGCCCCAGGGCAGCTATGGCTTCTAGGTAGCTTACCATGTGTGAATGTGTGTTTGAATGACTGAATGTAGTGTAAAGCGCTTTGGGGTCCCCAGGACTAGATACAGTGCTACAGGCCACAATTTATTTAGATTCAAGGGTGTATTATGACTATTCCAGGAGGTTATAAAAGAACGAAGTACAACATCTAAAGAAGACCTAACTTGGTTTAGTTAAAGTCAGTGTTCAAGGTTGAACATTAACCAAAAGACTGGGCATAAATTCCATCTATTAGAGAGCTTCAAGGCCACCATCAACGACCAAAAAGAACACAAAGGCCCATCTACCATGTGCCAACAACTAAAAAGTACCTAATAGGACATTTTTCTTAGGCTCATTGCTAATATAAGACCTGGATGGACCACCATAAATAGATCAATTCATTTAGAATGTTCAGCCATTTGTTACCTTAAGCTCATATGCACTTGGCTTATAAAGCAAGACAATGATACAAAACAGAGCAACAACTCTACTTCCGAATGGTTCAGTGAAAACAAAATAAAGCTTTTGGAGTGGCTTAGTCAAAGCATGGACCTAAACTTAAAAGGCACAACCCTAAACAAGCCCTTCATGCTTAAAAATCCTCCAATGTGGCCTAAGTAAAACAATTCAGCAAAATGTGCTTGATGGCCACCAAGGGTGACCAACCTGTTATTGGCTCTAGGTCATCTTTAGAAAATTGACTTTTGTATTTACTCAGATTATCTGTCTGATATTAATATTTGCTTAAAGCTACAGTCCGTTATATTTGAGGGAAAGATATTTTTTGAATCCGACAAACCAAGGCCCCTCCCAAAACACTCCCCCCCTCCCCTCCCCTTACCTCCCTCCAGCCCTACCACAGCAGTTGTGCACGCGCATCACCTGTGGCGACACACCGAGTCAAAGGGGTCTACGGGAGGAAGGTGGGATTTAGAAAAATAACAAGTGTTGTGGAGCACTAGTGTTTTATCATAGTATTTAACCCCACTATAATTTTAAAGATTTATAAAACTTTGATACATAAACATATTTTCCGGACTGGAGCTTTAATGATCTTAAACACTTGAATCTAACACAAAAGCAAAAACAGAAGAAATATGCAAGGGTGAGAATACATTTTGACAACCCTGCATTACTAAAATGGAAAGGGTTCAATTCACTCGAAATACTGCTTACTTTTTTATTCTGTCGTGAGCTGCATTTAGGCCCTTACAAATTCTTAAGACATCTTTTTTTTTTTACAAATGTGATTAAAAAGAAACGACTTTTAAACCATCTGTTTTATCAGAAGCACATTTTTCAGAGTAACCGAGTTAACTGAAATAGGTTCACAGCTGAACTGATCCAACAGTCCAGACAGAATATTGAAGATGCTCATATATTTGTCTGGTTTTTTTTTCCAACATGTGGTATCCTGATGTTCCGTCTTTTTGGAGTCCTGGCAGAAAGGGCTGGCCGAGTCACTACGACCCCAAATTTCAGAGTCCAATCCTATTTTGTCTTTCATAGTAAGAGGCTCGACCTTCTGTTTGGCTGTAGTTTAAGATAACACAGCTCCCTCAAATCGCTATGGCTTCTTGTGAGAGACACGAGCTTGGTTACAGGTTAAAACAAGAACAAACAGGCAGATTAGTGGGGCTTAAAATCCTAATACTGGTAATAATGCCTTCAGGTCTGTCAAAACATTTCTCATTAGAAAATGAAGGTTTTATGCTCTTTATGTACAGTGTTGAGTGCAAAAATGATTGTATTTTGTAATTAATCGTCTTTGTTCCTAACATGCTGAAACAAAATAAAAAAAAACTCTAACTTTACCGAATTGTTCATTGATGTTTAAAACACAAGATTTTAATGAAAATGTCAACTAATACCCTCCTACAGATACTCTTCACCAATTTGCTAATGAATGTTTGAATGCTACTTAATTGTAATATAGTTTAAATTTAACTTGACGATAGTGCCACTGCAGACAAGATACAATATAAGACACTCTTAACTTGCATTCCAATATTAGTACGGTAATGAGAAATAATTTCATTTGTTCAGTGCATTCCACTCATTCGTCTTTCTTGTAGGAAAAAAAGCTTTAAAAAATCAGTTAATAAAAAATCTTAAATGAATTAAAACATTTAGAGCAATTACGACAAAAAAGTTTGTTTTGAATACAGAAATCTTTAAAGGAATTGTAATTCCAGAGTTAATGAGTAATTATAAATAATTCCTGAGTTCCAGATTTAAAAACCATATAAATGTTTTCAAGTAATTGCTCAGAACATGGATTCATTCTTCTAAAATGAAGATAGTCTTCTGTCCCCATCTTTAACATCGTTGTGGCTTTTGCTGTTTACCCACAAATGTCTTTTTAATTGCTGCATCTTCTGAATTCCCAAATTATAACACTTTAATGAGCTGGCCTATAGAACCCTCCGTTTTTTAAAAGAATTTGTGCTTTTCAGAAATTACTTTTGTCATTTGTCAACATATAGACAACTGAAATAAAGGGGAAAAAAATCCATTATCTGGACTTTCTCTTTCACCCTTCTCTTAACATCCCCAGGCCTTTTGTTAAAGCTCTCTTCCCTGTGACAAATAGACAGCTTCCTCAGAAGCACCCAAGGTTGACTCACTTCCTCCATTTGGTCTCTCTATCTCTTCTGTCTTTCTTTCTCTGGTTCTCTGTCTCTCTTGCTCTCTCACTTTCTGTCTGTCTCAGGTTAGTGGCACTCCACTTTAGAGTTTCCTGCTGTTACATAGTAGCACAAACCTGAAGGTAAGCTTTTTTTCTGTCGATCAATGCCATATTGCAGATGTTACCTTGTACACATTGTGAGAAGGAACATATAGAGATGATGGTTGTCTCAGGTTCATTTCAGGTTATTTGGCACTGGGGGTAAGAGTGAAGTGGTTGGTGGGAAAGATGTTACTTTCCTCTTAGAGGTGAGAATGGAAGTGTTTATGGTGAGCAGCCCCAGTAGACTGCACCTTAATAGCTGTTAAAGTGTCAGACAGACTTGTAAAGCAGTACAACAAAAGTTTTTAACTTCAACTCCTAGCAGTTCTTTGTGGGCATGTGTGTGATGCAAGGATGGTGCAGAAACAAAGCTACACACAGTGGGTGTCACAGAAAGAGCTGGTAGAAAAGTTTTATGCTCTTCCTGTTGGGTTCTTCCTCCAATCAGCTGATAGCTCATGTGCTAATGCTTGCTGCAGATTCCCTTGCAGATAAAATGTCATTGTTGCACATTTGAATCTTACTTGTTTTGTCTTTTTGGAATTGTGTGATTATGCCTTCTCACTTGGTTTTCATTCATTTTACCCCCCCCCCCCCAAAAAAAAAAAATAATAAAAAATATTACGAGTTACATCTACAGATTTTTTTTTTTGTCACAGTTGCATGTTTCAGATTGGCAAGCAAATTCTAAGATCAGACAATGATAACCTGAGTAAATGCAAAATATAGCTTTTAAATGATGATTTAATTTATTGAGTAAAAAAATAAATAAAATAAACTAACCTAATCTTATGTTAAAAAAAGTAACTGCCCCCTAAACTTAATAACTGGCTGTGACACCACTTGTGGCAGTGGCTGCCATTAGGTGTTTGCGATAACTGGACAATCTTCTACATCACTATGGAGAAACTTTGGCCCACTCTTTTTAGCAGAATTGTTTTAATTCAGCCACATTTAATGGTTTTCAGGTATCTCTATAAATTGTTGTGCATCTCAATCAAATTTATTTGACTAGGCCATTTCTAAAACCTTATTTTTTTTGGGGGGGGAGCTCTTTTATGACATCCTGTATGATATGTTAAGACATACTTAGTCAGTTTGGTAGATCACCCACTCCTGGGAAGGATCACCACTATTGGCTCTCACTGTGGTTCGCTACAGTCCCAAAGTATTAGAAATAGCTATGTAAACCTCTTCAGACTCATATGTGATTGACTTTGTTTTTTCAACTGTTCTTGACTTTGTTTACATTGGGCTATCGCTTTTTAAAAACCTTTAGCCTACCTAGAATCAAAAATAACCTTCTTATGTCTTCAAATAGTACCAATACCATGTTAGTTATTGACAAAACATATTGTGTTTTATATTGATATCGACTCATATGAAAAATATTATAGTGATTAAATTTTTTTTCCACATCTTTCACAGGGTTATCAATAATTAGGGAGGGTGGATTCAACTGCCCGTGGTAGGAATGGATTTGCACACATTATGGGCCCATTTGGCATACGAGGGGTAAATTATGACATAACATACATTGATCAACTTTTTCAGGAGGTCATAGGAAATGAAGAAAGGATTTTTGAGTTTTATATAAAATTTATTTATTTTCCAGCTGGCTAATGACTCATTCGACATATGACAGAAAGTCATGTGTTGAATTCATAAGAATTTCTTTACAAAACAAAGTTGTTTTCTGCAGTAAAGCAGCTTTTTTTCAACCATTATTGCTAACCATGTGCAACTGAACCTCTCAATTATTGATGTCTTTGTGTTCTTAAAAATAATTCGATTTTAAGAAAGTAAAAGGAAACTAATGAGGAGCGTATAAATGAAAGTCAAGCTTTTGGAAAAAAGCTGCTGAGAAACAAAAGTGAAAGAGACATGTGAGAGACACATATCATATCGGTGGGGAGGGTGAACTTCCCTTTTCGTTTGGTTGTTTTATAGTAAAGAATCTATGTGTCGGTCTCTTAGTGTGAATTAGGCATGCACAGATACACAAAAGATTCACACACTGTCAAGCAGAACCACTTACACCACAAACACCTACAAATACACTCATGCACACACAAACATGACAAATGTACACCACAAACTTCCCGCATACTCATTTCTCTTTGCCTTTTACTGACAGTGACTGAGCCACTTTTGAGAAGACTGAGTGGGTGTGTTGACTGGAAACAAGTGGCATTGACCCAACACAATGCCTTTCAACCTAAGGATAACTGAAGAACATGTTTATGCCTCAAACATGTTCAGAGTGAAAGTAGGTGTCCTCCAGAGACATCATTTGCTTGCTGCTATGGTTTGAGATGGAAAAACAAAACAAATTTAAGGAAGTTGTTGCTGATCAGGAGGTTTTGTCATTCGCATTGCGAATTTAGTCAAATCCCCATGTGAATCTCCTCAAGGAATAAAGTTCTTGAAATTCTTCTTTATATTTAAATCTAGGTTGTGTGTTAACATTTTTATCTAGAACTACTATCTCTAGTATGCACATATTTGGAGTCCAATGTGGTCTCAGGCCCACTTGATGCAACCAGTCAAAGGCTTTGCTAGTTGCATCAGGTGTGCTTTTGATGAAACACCTAAATATCTGATAACGTTTCACTGCATGTCATGAATATATAGCTAGGTCAAAAGAATTGTCAAAGAAGTTCAGAGAAGACATCATTGACTTGCACAAAGAGGAGTAAACAGAAGGAAAGCAAAGGTCCTACGTTTTTTCTTAGAGATACAATTGGAAGCACACTCCAAAAGGTTAAAGTTAAATGCACAGTGACAACACCCTTTGTTAGTGGCTGAAAAATACAGCAAGCAATGGATTCCACCAGCTTTCTGGGAGGCAGGTGGTCAAAACTCCTTTACTGACTGTAAAAGACTTGATGACAGCACCCTCTGAGGTTTGCTTTTTAACAGTAAGGCTTATACTTAATACAGAGGACCTCCAACAGGACAATGATCCCAAGCGTACCTCCAAGTCAGTGAGGTTTGATTTCAGAAGTGGTCATTGATGATATTAAAGTGCCCATCAGAGTGACCTAACTTGAAGTATGGTAAAAATGTCTGGTGGTGTTTGAAAAAGGTGGTTGTTGCATGAAATGCCAAAATATTATGGACTGGATGTCTTTTGCCTTAAAGATTTGCCTAAGATTGCTCAGGAATACTGCCAGAACCTGATATCTAGCTACCATCATGTATTCATAACGTCATAACAGCGAAACAGGGTTGAGTAATAGTGAAATTGCAGCAGTTACTAAAAGTTGCATTTTGTGTTCTTGTTCGATTAAAAAAAAAATTATTGTAATTTACATTGTCCGGTAAATTACTTTTGGGTAAAAATATACACTACCATTCAAAAGTTTGGGGTCACCCAAACAATTTTGTGTTTTCCATGAAAAGTCACACTTATTCACCACCATACGTTGTGAAATGAATAGAAAATAGAGTCAAGACATTGACAAGGTTAGAAATAATGATTTGTATTTGAAATAAGATTTTTTTTACATCAAACTTTGCTTTCGTCAAAGAATCCTCCATTTGCAGCAATTACAGCATTGCAGACCTTTGGCATTCTAGCTGTTAATTTGTTGAGGTAATCTGGAGAAATTGCACCCCACGCTTCTAGAAGCAGCTCCCACAATTTGGATTGGTTGGATGGGCACTTCTTGCGTACCATACGGTCAAGCTGCTCCCACAACAGCTCAATGGGGTTCAAATCTGGTGACTGCGCTGGCCACTCCATTACCGATAGAATACCAGCTGCCTGCTTCTTCTCTAAATAGTTCTTGCACAATTTGGAGGTGTGTTTTGGGTCATTGTCCTGGTGTAGGATGAAATTGGCTCCAATCAAGCGCTGTCCACTGGGTATGGCATGGCGTTGCAAAATGGAGTGATAGCCTTCCTTATTCAGAATCCCTTTTACCCTGTACAAATCTCCCACCTTACCAGCACCAAAGCAACCCCAGACCATCACATTACCTCCACCATGCTTAACAGATGGCGTCAGGCATTCTTCCAGCATCTTTTCAGTTGTTCTGCGTCTCACAAACGTTCTTTTTTGTGATCCAAACACCTCAAACTTGGATTCATCCGTCCACAACACTTTTTTCCAGTCTTCCTCTGTCCAATGTCTGTGTTCTTTTGCCCATCTTAATCTTTTTCTTTTATTGGCCAGTCTCAGATATGGCTTTTTCTTTGCCACTCTGCCCTGAAGCCCAGAATCCCGCAGCCGCCTCTTCACTGTAGATGTTGACACTGGTGTTTTGCGGGTACTATTTAGCAAACACATTGTACCATTAGAACACTGGAGTGATAGTTGCTGGAAATGGGCCTCTATACACCTATGTAGATATTGCACCAAAAACCAGACATTTGCACCAAGAATAGTCATTTACCACATTAGCAATGTATAGAGTGTATTTCTTTAAAGTTAAGACTAGTTTAAAGTTATCTTCATTGAAAAGCACAGTGCTTTTCCTTCAAAAATAAGGACATTTCAATGTGACCCCAAACTTTTGAACGGTAGTGTATATTTGCTATTTCCATTCAAATCCACTATATATTTAATCCATTTGTAACTCATCATTCAAGTGTCTTCAAAGAGTTGTAGTGGATGGTGATGCTGTGATACCAGGTAGGATCTCCGGTGAGAGTCAGTCTTGCAGCGAATCTGAGGAGGCCTCTGACGGAAAACTGCATGACAGTTTCGTGACTGTCATGAAATGCTAACAGCTAAATTTCCAGGCTGCAAAGATAATATTCCACAGTAACACGTCAGTTGTTGGGAAACACTGCTAATCCACCAAATTTGCTTTTGCTGCTCTTCTTTAAATCTTTAGCCTGTTTCAAAAGACACACCGTTGCGGCATATTAGGGTAATATTGCTGGCAAGGTGTGTCCTTTGAATGCCCCGTGGCAGCATGGCGGGGCGAGAATATTGCAGCATTTTTGCCAGCAAGCTTCATAGTAATATTACCACAATATTGTTGCAACACTGGACTTTTGAAGGAAGATTATCCCTTCGTGCAACAGAGGGGGAAGGATAGCCACCCTTTGAAGCAGTTAGCGAAAAACCATAAAGAGCGGGGCTTCAATCGGGATAAAAACAAGTTAAAAGAATTTTTAAAAATTCCAAGAAGCAGAGGTTGTGCTAGACATTTTTGTTTGTCATTTTGACCGACGGGGCCAACAGAGTCTGACCATGATCTATTTTTGCCTGTCATTCTTTAAAATTATAACATATTCATTAGTATTTTAAATAATTTTAAATACGAACAGGCTGAACAGAGAACTACCTATAAAAAAATTAATGATTGCACTTAAAATAGAATAGTTCGCCAGTTGTGGCCTGTCTCAGAATGTCCTCCTACTCCGCATAGATCTGAAACGTGCACCCACTTGTGTGTAAGTAGTGGGATTGCTGCAGAGATTAGTTTCATGAGGTTTTGGATTTCTGCATCAGACATATGACTTCTCAGGGGGGGTTTATATGTTGTTCTGGAGGCTGAATCCGCTCTCCGCTGCCACACTGGAGACTCGAATTAAGCGCCACTTCAGCCAAAGTTTTGAAATAAGGGAAGATTTTTTCAACTTAAGTGATCAGAAGTCAGAAAGTCTCTCAACAAACCGTTTCCTGACCCACAGCTGCAGCATATGTGCTGCTTCTGCACTTGTGCAACTGGCTCTTTGGAGCCCGTGTGTGATCAGCCACAGCGGTCACAGATGCTGTCAGCTCCCGCTTAACGAGATGCATTGAGGATGGTGTCCAAATCTGAGGTGATGCTCTCATTTGAATCTAAAAAAAATGTTAGGTAAAATAATAATGTTGTATTATTATTTTCTTAGGGTGTCTTTCTAATGTACTTTTTAAATGTCATTTTGGTTTCAGTCACATGCTCCTTTGCATGACATCCTGTTCTTTTAATATGTTAATGAAGTGTGACTAAATAAAGAGAGACTGCAGAGGGGATGCTCTTGGAGACCAGAGACTAGTACACTGGGAGGCTGAGAACAGACAGACACGGTTGGCTCATTCCTTATAGTATTTTCCTGGTCTCCCTCTGCAGAACTGATTATCCATATCTACCTCTGCAGAGCTTATTGACTCCATATTCTCTCCGACCCCTGTGTGTGATTCTTTCTAGGTCAACCACTTTTTTTTTACCTAACACCTTTACTCCGTGCGTAACGTTGAAAATGTCTGCGCGTCAGCACCATGTGGTCAAGGGTTAGGAGCTGTGCAGCGCAAAATGGGTTTATACGGAACCCTGCACGTCGACAACCTGGACACCACACCCACACCCCACTTTATCCCTCCGTCGCAAAATCTTTTGTGAAAAACACATTGCAGCCACAGGCTGACCACTTATCAAACACCAAAAGGCTCACTCAGTACGTTTAAA
This sequence comes from Valencia hispanica, assembly GCA_963556495.2. Classification (NCBI taxonomy): domain Eukaryota; kingdom Metazoa; phylum Chordata; class Actinopteri; order Cyprinodontiformes; family Valenciidae; genus Valencia; species Valencia hispanica. The sequence goes on from OY747718.1 coordinate 35,821,912, forward strand.
TGCACAGCTAAATCGAGCTTTTTGGAGTAATCGGACTAAAGACTTCCTCAGAAAACTGAATTATTGAAAGAAGTGTGCCGACCACCGCAACGGTAGGTGGCGACATGCAACCCTTAACCCTCCTTTCCACCGGACGCATGAGCAGCACATTACAGGCGCAGCACGTCATACGCAGCTGATAGCCACCGCTGTAGTCAATAAAACCCTTTCCACCAGACGTGAAAGCACCACGAGTCTGCCGCGTGCCATGTTGTTGTCTTTTCCTGGTTATTGTTGTCATAGACGTTTATATATGTCTATGGTTGTTGTTTTACTGACAAAACCACGCGTGATTTTGCTAATCTCGCGTGATTTCGTGCTCTCTCAGTGACAGCTGCTTCCCTGCTGCTATGCGCCTCATATGCACCCGGTGGAAAGGGCCAAGCAGCAGAATACGCAAGTGAAACGTGCTGCTCCTGTAACGCACCGCTTACGCATCCGGTGGAAAGGAGTGGTTAGTGTGGCATTCTTCTGGTTCGCGTCACACAGTCAGGGTAAACAAACATTTGTGGAAGAGAAGCCGACATAGTAAAAAAAACAAAGAATGACGACAATGCTGCCGCGCTGTACATTTGTTACATTCTGTGCTGTTTGACCGTATTACATCAATTATTACAGCGTATTATTACAGCGTATTACATCCCTTTTTTTTTGTTGGTTACGGGGCTTCCGAGCCCGCCTTTTCCTGGAGGGGCGGGGCACAGCTCCTGATAGCTCGGCTTCTCAAGGCGAGAGTATGCAGAGAAATTCGAATTTCTAACCGCATTATTTAGCTGCAGTAGTCGAGCTTCTGGAACTACAGTTTGGTTCGACTCCAGCCGGACTAATTTGTATACATGCATTTTAAAAGTCTGATTTCAGTCGGACTAAGGCAATAACTCTAATTTCTCTTGCTGCATGTAAACGTACTGGATGCCAGGATTGATACCGGCAAAGATGACAGCATTGTCTTTTGAAACAGGCTTCTGTCTGGCTGTATGCTTAAAGAGAAGTTGGAGCTGCAGATATGATTCTTACCTATTATGATCAATAGAAGAGATGGTTTTTGACTTCCTCCTTCTCTCTCTGCTTGTTGGTCCTGCTCTGCCTGCATAAAGTCTCCTTTTCTACTCTTCTGTGATTCAGGGTTGTAGTTCAGGTATTATTTTAGCTTTTGAGATGCTAATCAGCGGCTCCTTGTTTAAAAACAATACCTTGTTGCCCTGATTACACATCATAACTGTCTAAAAGTAAAGTAGTAAGAGCAAAAATCATTTTAGCTGCACAGCTTTTAAAATCAGAGGGAGTAATTGTCCAAACATGCTTGCCCCAACCAAAAACATTCTGAACAAAAGTCTACAAAAAGAACAAATCAAAAACAACATAGCAGAGCTTCTCCAACATGTTTCCATTATGAGAAGCTCAATTCTAGAACCTAGAATTTGTGTGAGCCATCTTTGCCATGCTTCATATTGTGTGATGAATATACCTAATCAGTGTATACCAAATTATGGCACTTTGCCTATTCAAACTAGGACTCAAATGTATCTTAAAACTGAGAAGAAAGCGGGGGTTGAACCACTTAAAGACCCACTACTATCATCTTTTTGAGCTATTTTAAAGTGTTCTCAGTAGTCTTTAAATTATGATTATGCTGTTTTTAGCCAAAATCACAAAACCTGTGCCGTTTTCTAGGACATAGTTTCAGAAGAGCGGCAGTAGCTCATTAGCAATTCGCCTCTGTGTTGTGGGCGGAACCGTTGGCGCCGAGAACCCCTCCCCCTTCCCCCCTCCCTGCAATGGCTTCTGTGTGTGCATCTGATCCTGCTTTTGTATAAAGTTAAACAAAAATAAAAAGATTTTAAAAAGACCCTGTAAAACGATTACTTTATATTACAATCTACATCGCTTTTACACAGCAGCATGCAGCACTGGCTGTTGACCCCTAAATAGCTGACGTAATGCTAGCAAACATGCAGATGGTTGGATTAGCTCCCGACAGAAAATAATAAACTTACTGGTAAAGATACAGGCTGTCCACTTGATGGTTTCTTGATGGAAGGCACTGCACCTGGCTTCAAAAGTAGTGTACTAGCGAAGCCCGTTTTTTCCTTTTCTTCTCTGAAATGTTGACTCCAAACCGATGTGCAGTTTTTATCTGGCTCTGATCAAAAAACTTAATCCATTTCTCTCTCACTGCAGATGGTTTTGGTAAAGTATGAAAGCTAATAATATGATTCTTTTTAGCATTGGACCCGCTACAGCACACAGGTGTTGATTCGCCATTGTCTTCTCTACTCCTCAGAACCTCAGTGGGCGGAGTAGGAGCTTGTAGCCCGCCCAGTGTCACAAACGCATTCTGTTTTAGATGGCCTTTTCGCGTCTGCTACTGATTCACAGCGATTTGAAAGCAGAAATACTCAGAAATCAATTTTTGAGCTTAATTTTCTTAAGATATGTCCTCTGGCATCAGAAAAATGCCACAAGACATGTTAACAACATCAACACAATTTTCATTGGAGTGGGTCTTTAAGGTTGAATATTGGTCTGTTTTCACTCCACCTCCTAAACTGTTTTTTTCTTCATTTTTAATCTTTAAGCATCTCTTTCTTTATTTGATGTATCTCTGACAGCATTACCAAGTTAAAGAGTTAATAATAATGATAAAAAAATGTATATGCTCTGTGACAGTTATGCTGAAGATAAAGTTTAAAGGAATGTGGGCACAGCCAAGCTTGAAATAAGAGAATGTAACAGTAAATCTGGTTGTTATTATTATTATTATTATCCTCTCAGATCCAAGGAACAGGAGCAGCATGTACCAAGCAAAGTACATGTGTTGATGATGTTTAGTGCTGCTTGCTGTTTTATGCTGTATCTTGAAGACATCTAATTATAAGTTTTTCAAAAACAGTGTTACAGTTAAATCAGCGACTTTGTTCATAGAGTGCACTCTTCAGGTGGTGCCTCTTGTGCATCTCTCCAGAATAATATTGGTTGATAGAGAATATCTCATTTGGACCACATTCTGCTTTTTGATACAGACATAAAAGGGCAACAAGAGATCAAAGACATGGTGTGAAAACTGTGGCTACAGTTTTCAGAATCTGGAGAGCACGAATGTTAGCGGAGTCTCATCCTGCTCTGTTAAAATCTGTATTTCTGTGATCCCACAGTGTGTCCAAACTTTACAGGCATATTTAAAAAACAAGCTCATTTTGAATCGCCCATGAGTCTATGTGCCTGCTGCTGCACCCAACATTGTGATATTTGACAATGTTAACCACATTGTGTGTAAAAGAGTGGCCATATGGAATTTATTTGTTCATGTGACAGTAATAATAATGCAGCCCAGGATGTTTAACTCAAGCAGAGAAGCAATGTAGGCGGTGTGGTAGATTTTACACAACGTCAAAAGTGTAAGGGAATATATGCAATATACTATTGGTATACATCTGTTATCGGCCATAAAAGCCTTAATATAATCGATAACGGCCCAGATTTCCGTATCGGTGCATCCCTATGGCTCATAGATTTGTTTGTAGGTAAGGGAAGTTTGTATTACACGTTTCATACACAAAGTCATTTAAAGTATTTTACAGAAATTAAAGAATTAAAGGTAAATAAAACTACATTTGCTCATTTCTTAGCAACCCTGGAATCCAACTGGACTCGGCACTTAAAATGGATTCCCAGGTAAACTCCATAGTAAGGTCCTTTTTTTTTCAATTAAGACGGATCTCCAGATTGAACCCCATCCTGATTAAAAAGTATCTGGAATCTGTTATGCATGCCTTTATTACTTCTCAATTGGACTATTCTAACACTTCCCTAGTTTGCATTAATAAAGCCTCCCTCTCCCGTCTCCAACTGGTCCAATATTCTGCTTTTAGGTTCCTGACTAGTGCAGCTAGGAGAGAGCATATCACGCCCATTCTGACTTCACTGCATGGGCTGCCAGTCCGGTTTTTCAAAGTCCTTTTATTTTTAAGTATTTAAATGGCCTTGCCCCTTCTCACCTGTCAGAGGTGCTCTGTCCGTGCACTCAGTCTGCAGACCACATTCTCTTGAGTGTCCCGAAGGTGCACTCACAATCTCAAGGCAAACAAGCTTTCTCAATGCATGCTCCTAAACTTTCCAATGAACTCCCTCTCCCTGTCGAGCAGTACCCATCTTTCAAAAAAATTTAAAGACACTTTTGCTTAAAGACACTTGTCGCTTAAAGACACTTTTTTAGCGTTGTTTTTAGCTCGCCATAATACCCCTGGATTTTACTGTTGGGTTTTGTCTTTTGTACACTCAATTATAGTGTTGTGTGTCTTTGTACTCTATGTTTAGTTTTTTAACTTTTATTCATGTATGTATTACTTGTTTTATATTATATAATTCTCTGAATGTGTTTCTTGAATTAATACTTTACCCTCTGTACAGCACTTTGGTTGACTGCCATGTCATGTGTAAAGCGCTTTATAAATAAATTGGTATGGTATAGTCCATTACAGACAAGCAATACATTTAAATATTAAGGCAAATCTTAGCATTACATAATAAAATGCTTATTTAAAAAAAATGTTAGCTCAGGCATTGTTAGAATGAACTTTTAAAATATTATTTAAGTTTCATAGGAAAGCTGAAAGACAAAGGTGTGGTCAAAAACATGACTGGTAAATACTTTAACAAGTCTTTACCAGGAAGTAGAAACCCGGAGCTAGTTATGCTTACTGTGCTGACTTCTGCAGGAGTCATTCATTGAGTTAGTTTAGCAAACTGTCAACGGATAATTTCCTAATCCTGCCTATGATGTAATCAAATCCCATAATCTTATTTGTTTGATCTCATATTTAAGCCTTGTTCCTAACTTTGTACTAACTAGCTGATTCCTTTGCAGCTTCAGGGTGTTGATGATGGCAGTGTGGATCCAGGCCCAACAGCTTCAGGGAGATGCTCTTCACCAGATGCAGTCATTGTATGGTCAGCATTTCCCCATTGAAGTGCGACATTATCTGTCCCAGTGGATAGAGAGCCAGCTCTGGTGAGCTTTGTTTCTATTCATTGCTTCAGGAGTCATTTAACTATTGCTGCATGCACATACATTTCACATTTCATCTCTGTTTGTCTTATTTGTGTGCATGTATGTGTGTTATTAGGGATGCCATAGACCTGGAGAACCCACAGGAAGAGTTCAAGGCTAAACGCCTCTTGGACAGCCTGATACAAGAGCTGCAAAACAAGGCTGAGCACCAGGTTGGAGAAGATGGCTTTCTACTTAAAATCAAACTGGGTCACTACGCTAATCAACTCAAGGTAACTTTATTTTAATATTTTTGTTTACCCATTGAGTCATCCCTCACTTTTTCTTGGTTTCCTAGAACCCAGACCTTTTGTATATTATGCTTTAGGTTTATTTCTGGGTTTCCTGAAGGTTTATCAAATGTTTTTTTTTTTGCATTGCATTTGCATTACTTGACAACTTTGTTTCTGCAATGTAAGCCAATCACTTCTTACATCTACACCATTTATAGGGTTGTTCCATCTTGGGTCCATAGGCGTCATTTTAGCCAGGGATGCTTGGGACATGTTTCCACAGCATTAGATATGATTGACAGTTTTGTCCCCGCCACTTTTATAAACCTGATGCGGAATTTCTTACCAACGCAGATCTAACCTCCATTTGTACTCCCAGCACAATTTCCATGTAATCAGTATCCAAAGTGACTGGGATTCCAGTCCAGAAAGTAACATGGCTGTAGAACACAACCATGTTTCTTTCTGCGCGAATGCTGCAGCATTCTTTGCTGGTTGATGCTACGTTTAAAAAGACACGCAATCAAAAGTGGGTCCAGTATCAAGAGGTAACTGATTTTCTCATGTCTCTTTTTTGCAAGGTTTTCTAATTGTACAGTGTTACCTGCATGTATGCACAGATGGCACATGTTTATGCGCACATCCCCCTAGGAGCAAGGTGGGCATTCACTGCACAATGTTTGGTCCATTTTAACCCATTTTCCAGTCATTTGACAATTTTGCGATTGGTTCGTCTTCAAAGCCACATAAAAATACATATCTTTCCCTAAATAATTTCTCCTTGCATTTAAGGCTCATTTGTCTCTCTCGTGTATATTTTAAATCCCCTGCCATGGGAATGCACATCGTTCAAAACTCCCTGATAAAGATGACAAAATGTATTAAAAGATCAGCGACGTCGAAGCTTTTAAATATATTCGTAATATTACCATGTTGCTTATGCATGTACGTCCTGAAAACGTATTGTTTTATGGCATATCAATAAAAAAAAAAGACTGCATGCATTTTACGGCATAACACCTGCTTGTATCTGTGGTTATCTTCAGATCACATTCCGACCCGACCCGCAGTGCACATTGTAATGAAACGTCAAACCAATGAACATGTATTGTCCCCAGCAATCTTCACACCACACCCAAGTTTATGGTTATGGTCCCCGGCAATTTTAAAAACAAACAGACGCCCTTGCTTGGGTGCCTCACAATTTCGATTCAATTCCGACTCTGGTGCTACAATTTGATTATAAAATCATTATTTTAGTTGCATATTTTTTCCCCATTTAGGGTTTTTTCTTCATTCCTTCCATGGCTACTTTCTACTCTAATCCATTCAGTTTCCATTAATTGAAGTATCCAAACCAATTGATGTCCAGTCTTTTGTTCATGTCAAACCAAATAAAAACCAACACATGTTCAAAATATGTTTCATAATCAAATCAAACTAAAAAAAATGTGTGTTGGCAATTTAAATATAATATATGGCTATTTTGATTACAGTAAAAGAGGAAACTTGGTCCAATCCTTAAACACATCAATCATACTCTGTTTACTTAAAGAAGACTTTTGATTTTAACATATTTAAAGTATTCCTGCTCTATGTGGTTAAAAAGAAAAATTAGAAATTATCTTCTGGGAAAATAAGTATGTTCTATTCAAAGTAATAGAAAATAAAAAGCAGCATTCTCCCAAAGACACTTAGTGTATACTCCAGTCTTTGTTTTTTTCTGTCAATCTAATACAGAACTCTAACTTTGCACAGCATTTTCATAGTCTTTGCATCAGTTAACCAATGGGATGTTTGCCACCTGTCATATACAGAAACTAATCTCCCAGCTATTGGTACGGTGCTCTCTGCCACACATTAGTCACAACCAGGATGGAATGAAGGAAATTTCCTTCGTGCTTCATACTTAAAGTCACACTTGGGCTGACGTCTGGTAAACATTAGCTGCCCTGCGCTGCACTGTGCTTTGGGAGGGCCCCCCGGACAGCACCGAAAAAAAGGACATGTCCGGGAAAAAGAAGCTGTTGCTGCTAACAGGATACACATCAACAAACGCACTACTTTTACAACCGAAGTGCATAATATTTTCTATAAATTTTCTAAAATTGTGTGTGAAGAGCTGATACAGTGTGAGCAAAGCAGTGTATCACCCTGACTTTGTTACACCAGTTCTATCTGGAGGAATGGTGGAAGTATATCCAAAAAGTTCAAGCCAAGTCATAGTTTAAAAGGCAATTCTACTAATGCTAAGGGGATGTGTGTATTTCAGAATTTTAAGAATATTAAAAACTCAATCTCAATAAAATGTCCCTCTCTCATCATTTAGGAAATTGACCTAAAACGATAAACGTTTAGTCTGATTTAAGGTCAGAGTAAGAAAAAAAAGGCTGTATGTTTTTTATAGAATGTATGTAAAGTTCTGCTTTTTACCTGTATGTTCCGGCCTTTAGACAACTGGAGGAAGATTGTCTAGGAATCATGTATCACACAGCAAAGCAGCTTTTAGAAACAAAATTGCTGCTTTGCCATAAAAACCCAGTTATTAACATAGAACTTTAAAAATAGTAATGTCTTTAAGAATTTTGCTCTAAGACCCAATGCTTGTCTGAGACTATTCATAACTAAGCTGCAGCTAACTAAGTGAAAGCCAATGAAGCTTAAAGTAATGATGGTTGTTTTTACTTTTCTCAAAAAATATTAATATTTGACTAAATAAAAACAAATGGCTTTGGAAAACAAGAATGCCAGTGTACTTTAGCCCTGATAGTTTCTATGTTGTTTTTTTTGTAACTAGCACACAAATTGCTGCCCACTGTTCTCTGGGATCTACCTGTCGTTCTGTGACATACAGGAGGATGTGCAAAACTTTGTCAAGACAGCACAGTGTTCTGCCCAAAGATATACCAGTTTAAAGATCTGTGAGAATATGTGATGCCTGTAAGAATGTGCGATGTATTAGCTCAGGAAAGTGGCAAACAGCTGCCAATTGATCAGCAGACCAAGAGAAAATAGCTCACCTCTAGTCATTGGCGCATACATACAACATCTGTGCACTACAGTAAAACTGTGTGAGCTGAACTGACAACACAAGATCTGGATGTCTCGTAAAACTGTTGAGGAGCAAAGTTAAAGTTCCCCACATTTCAACAAATCTAAATACGTTCTGCTTTGATATATGTTTAGAAATAAATGATGAGTGAGCATTAAAATACCCAAATTCTGTGATTTATAAAAACAAAATTACAAATATATATTATGTTATTATTATTTCAGTTTTTAAATAGTTTTAGTTCATAAAAATATAGCTGATCATTTGCCAATAAAAAAAAAATAGAGACCAACAAGGTGCCAGGTTATGTTTTCAGCAAAACATTTGAGTTGCTTACAATGAAACATGGGATTGGTGTTTCGAAGGCACAAGTGTTCAGCACAGTTTCCTCCCTTGTAGTAGTTCTTAGAAAGGGCACACAACACGCTTGGTGTTTTGAGAACAGGTTGTATACGCATGGAGGTAAACAAGAGAACAGCCCAAGTGAGTTCTAAGGTAACCAATGAACACTGCTATTTATGATCGAACTCCCTGCTCACAGAAATGTTCCTGTGATTACCATTTCCCAAGCCTGAAACATGGCATTGAAATGCAGATGGAATAACACACTGCTCTCTTAACCATGATGTCATGCTCATACTTAATACAATAGATTTAATTAGAGTATGTTTACTTCAATAAAAACATATAAAAGTTACTCATTAATATAAAAATATCCCAGTGACACCTCTTAACTTTATGTAAACTTGTGATTCATGTCATTGAGGTGTTCCATGCTGCGTCTCGTTGTTCTAATGGATTTTAGCATGTCTCCACCATTCGCTCCAGAACGTAACAAGCCTCTTTGATGCTACTAAATTGGTGTGCCCTGTGTGCGACCGCTTCTTGGCTCATCAGGAGCTAACGGTCTTAACTCGGCTCATGCTCTCTTTTTTTGTTTTGTATTTCAGAGCACGTATGACCGCTGTCCTCTGGAGCTGGTTCGATGTATCAAACACATTCTTTACACAGAGCAGAGGCTCATCAGAGAGGCTACAAATGTAAGTTGGAGGCAGATGTCATTCGTAGTGTGTCACCTTCACACACACACACACACGCACACACACACACACACACACACACACACACACACACACACACACACACACACACACACACACACACACACACTCACACACAAACACTTCCATCCAATGGTAATGTCACATCCTGGACTGAGCCTGACAGTGAAGCTTAAACTACATAATGGTCCTTAATTCAGAAATTGGGTAATTGGATAACCACTATCTTTTTCCACTGTTTGTCCACCAAATGTGAGATGATTTTATTACATTGTTGCAAAAGAGATTCATTAGCGCTTTAGCATCCGTTCAGTTTTATAGGAAAATGTTTTTGCTGAATCTCCCCTTTTAAATTTCTCCGTTGTGTCGCTGCCATATAAAGTGGTAGTTTTTCAGCTTACACCATGGCACAGAGTTCTAAAGCCATGAAAGCAGCAGTGCGTAAAACATCTGGCACCCAGTAAGCCCTGGTCTGAATTGATTTTCAGTCACAACATGTTTTTTCTATTTGTGAAATTGACTTTGACCAAATTAATTTCACACTGTTTAGTTTGAACCTTTGTGGCACCATGGGGCACTCATAGTCTACCAGCAAGTACACTTGCATTTTCTTCCATCTTATTTTCTCATAGTCTACCAGCAAGTACACTTGCATTTTCTTCCATCTTATTTTTCAGTGTCTCCACAGTATTTTCTTTTGGTCACTGGGGAGTTTGTCATCAATTATTCTAACAGCAACATAAGAAAATAAGCATCCCACCCCAAGGGCTTTAAAATAACAGCTCCCTAGTGGCTACCCATTTGTATTAAGAATCATAACAAATGATCCAGTCTTTCATGTAGAAAGTGATATAACATTTGATGGTCAAAAACTAACTTTATCTGTCACTGATGTTCTGCTTTTTCACTTTTCCATCCCTGCGTTTCCCACATTGTTTTTAGTCAAGCTCTCCAGTGGGGGGGCTGATGGACAGCATGTCTCAGAAGTACCAGCAGATCAACCAAGCCTTTGAGGAGCTTCGCCTGCTCACCCAAGACACTGAGAATGACCTGCGCAAGCTCCAGCACAACCAGGAGTACTTTATCATCCAGTACCAAGAAAGCCTTCGCATCCAGGGTGAGACCAGAGGGCATGCGTGTCAATCTTGTTGCTCTAAACTACTTATTAGACTTAAATGTGTTATGAACAGCTGCAGGGTGGGTAATTAGTAAGAAATCTATATAATTTAAACCTATCCTGTTTTGGTTAGGATTACCAAATTATTTCTGTTTGCTAAATGCCAGATTAACACAACATACATTTCTTCAAATCCAGCTGTTTACATACACTAAGATTGCTATGCATTTAAACAAATATGAAAAGCCCAAATGGTGATTTCACATTTCTGTAAGTTATTGTGCCTTGTGGCCTTTATTCAAAGATAGGAAATGGGGAAAGAAGAGAAAGAGGGTAGACATGTAGCTACGCTCTGAAATGCGAACCCCATATGGCTTCGGTGACTATATGAGGCACCTGCTCTGCTGCTACACCAAGTCCGAATACAACAAGTCCTGTACCAACAAGGGTTGAAAGGCTGCTCAGTTAGGAAAGAAGTCATTCCTCCAGAACCAACATATACATTTAGATTACAGTTTGCAAAATGTATTTTTCAAATACATGTCCTGTGAAAATATTCTAGCAGCATCTCAAGACATCATTCTAAAAGTTAAAGTTTGGGCTCAGATTTATCTGTCGAATGGAAAATGACCCCAAACATACTGCCAAATTAGTTAAATTGGCTTAAGGACAACAAAGTTAATGTTTTGGAGTGGCCATCTCAAAATGGCAGAGCTGAAAAGGTGTGTATAAGCAAGGCGGCGCATAAACCTGTCTCAGTTACTCCAGTTCTGGGCCAGATTCTAGGTTACTGAAGACATTTAACCAATGTCATACAGTTTAAAGGGAAAACCTATTAATTACTTAGAAATTAATGTAAGAAAGTAAAAAATATTCTCATTATTTTGGCATGTAGCAAATAGATTTATTTTGGTAATCCAAGTGAATAAAGACTGGAAACATTTAAGTTTATTTAATGCCAGGAAGTGAGGGGGGGAAAAGCTTTCATAACATATTTCATAACAGCTTTTTTTTACGTTAGCCAGCACACAGTTTTTCAAGATTTTATAGTCCGTACTGCCCTAAAGGGACTTCTTTTAAGTAAACTATTATGGCTCAGAGGGTAAAACATAGGCTGTATTTGCTCACGTTAAAGTCTTTCTACCTCCTCTCTCTTGGTCAGTCTTTAACTTGTCCACACCCTCCGCAGCTCAGCTGTCCAGCCTTGCCACTCTGCCCCCTTCTGACCGGCAGCTACGGGAGCCTGCCCTTCTCAGCAAGAGATCTACCGTCGAAGCATGGCTGACAAGAGAGGCCAACACACTACAGAAATATCGCCTGGTGAGAAAGCCTCAGTAAAAGCACTTTATATTGCTGTTTTGGGTTACACATTTGTTAGCATATGAATTAGATTTTTATTGTTTCTTTGGCATGCATATAAAGTATGGCAATCTATCACTGTGAGTAAGCCTTTCCACCAAAAGACAATGTTAAATGTGATTGTGATAGTTTTTGTTTTGAATGTTTTATTTGCAGGACCTGGCAGAGAAGCACCAGAAAACACTGCAGCTGTTGCGAAAGCAGCAGACCATCATCCTAGATGACGAGTTGATCCAGTGGAAGAGACGGCAACAGCTGGCAGGCAATGGGGGCCCGCCGGAGGGGGGCCTGGACATCCTTCAGTCCTGGTGAGTTCTTTTTCATCTCCTGCTGAGAACATAGCCACTAGACCCCCTCACACAACATGAAATTATGGGTTTATTAGCCTCCAGCAGGGTTCCTCTGGGCTTAACTCTGAAGCTTTTAATAAAAAAAATATACAGGGAAATAAAGTGTAGATACACAGGCTGTCATGTCTTGGATATTGCCATAGGGTCTCATATTCTTATTGTTTTTAGTAAGTGAAATTTAAGCACGTCTGTCTGGTCTAGTTGGAAAATTATTGAATTAATCAGTCCAAATATTTCCAATGTCTGTATTTTTTTGTGTATGTTTTTGTATCAGGTGTGAGAAGCTCGCTGAGACTATTTGGCAAAACAGGCAGCAGATTCGAAGGGCAGAGCACCTTAGGCAACAGCTGCCAATTCCTGGACCAATCGAAGAGCTCCTCAATGAACTCAACAGCACTATTACTGATATAATTTCAGCTTTGGTCACCAGGTGTGTGTGCTTTTAACTTTCTTCCACATATTTGCCCAATTACAGACTTCTTTTTTTGCTTCTTTGTAACCCTTAACGTTTTAACAACAAATATAATCTGAGTAAATTAAACAGGCAGATTTCAATTATTTTATATATTAAGTTAAGATAGTTTTTCCTCAATGAAACTAATAACCAGTTGCATCACCCTATGCAGCCACTAAGAATTTGCCTTAACTGACTATTTTTTCCATGGCTTTGGAGGAATTTTGGCTCTCTTATCTTTGCAGAATTGTTTTATTTTGGCTTCATTTAAAGTTGTTGTTTTTAGCTATTCAGAGGTGGAATTGCATAACTTCAGCGAGCATGAATTTAAGGCCACAAACTGAAATGGTGTGACACTCTTCTTCAGGATTTTCTAGTAAAGTGCAGAATTCATGGTTCAATTACATTAATTCATCCAGTTCCTGAATCTGCATATCAGCCGCAGATCTTACCACCAAAATATTTATATGTTACTGGACACATATATTCCAGAAAGTTTCCTTCTGGTCATGTCCATGTCAGCCCAAAATTATTTCAAAGAAAAATTTGGGGGATCATTTAATTTGTTTTTTAATAAATAAATACACTTTTATTTATTTTTTTGGTCATCAGAGGTTTTGGCCTTGGAACTTTTCTCTTCAAAGCCAATTTTTCACCAGTCTCTTTTCGATTGTCAGATCCTAAACACTGTTTAGTAGTTTAGCTTACTCAATGTTATCAGGCAGGGTCACTTTTAGTAATTTTCTGATTCTGCAGATCAGGCTGTAATTCTGCCTGGTTGTGGTTAGCAAAGTTGGAACCCAGGTTTTAATTCAAGCTTTAAAAAACAAGATAATTATATTTTCACATACAGCCAAGTTGGTTTGGATTGCAGGTCTTTATTTAAATGATACTTTTTGTATTTACACAGTGGATCTTTGTCTGACGCAAATTTTAATGATCTGAAATATTAAGGTGTGACAAAATAGCAATAACAGAAGTCATCTGTAAGGAGAAAAACAACTTTTCACAACACTATAAATACTTTTTTTCATCTGTGTACATCACATTTAAACAGTGTTATTACTGTCTAAAATGCGTTATCGCTGGTCCATTAGAGTATCTTGAGATAGAGAATGGAAGATGAATCCACCTAAAGAGGTCTACTGAGACATAAAGCAGACATTGTGAAAGAAATGGCACATGCAACTTGTTTTAGTCCATTATTGTTGTCCCCAAAGGCCCATCTGCTAGGATGCTTTCGCCTTTTACCATATCTGAGCAAGAGTACGCTAAAGTTTTTGACAGCACCCTCTCATGCTGCCTTATAAGATAGTCCCCATAGGTACTGGTAACACACAAAGAAGTCGTGTCATTGTCACAGCAATTTATGACAGGCTACAGACAAGCCTGTGACCTGACAGTAATGCATTGTTTCTTGGGCAACATACTCTTTTAGAGTCCCCTAAAGTCTTTGGAGGTTTCACACTGTCAAAAGGACAGAGCTGTGTTCCCATCACCACTTACTTTAGCTGCAGATCATAAAGGGTTTAAGACTCATATGAACGTAATAATTTTACTCGCACTCCCTCTGGGCCTGCAGGATTATGCTGTTGGTTATATCTTACTCTGTCTGCCTTTTTGCTTTATGCGTTTGCGTGTTATAACATGAATAAATAATCTTGACAGAAATATTTCAAGAGAAGCTATTGTTGGCCAACTGAGGCAGTATTATTAACATGACCTACCTTTAATTTACATCGTTATGCTGAAGGTCATTTTCAAAGGCCCAAACCTGCTTAAAGGAAGTTGCAGTTGTGTTTTATCATTAAACCACAGATATTATGATTTTCCAGCATGACCATATCAAGGGTGTATTATTTTTAAAACTCCTTGGGTATGATATCAAGATATGCAAGTGGGCATGGATAAACTTTACTGTCTGAATTACATTGGATAGGCATGTGTCAAGCAGCAAAGAGGTGTTAAAATAAAAAAAATATTGCTGCATGGGAAGAGATTTTAAGAAACCCTTGAATTTAAACAGCCACAAGGTGAAGCATATACAAGCATTCACCCTCGATTATATACTTTTTTTAGGGGTTTATTATTCTGTAAATTCATCAAAGAATGCATAATTAACTGTGTTAGTAGCAGATATACATTCTAAACTCTGATAAATATCACTTTAAGGTGGTGTTGGCTGTATTACAGTTAATCAAGCTGATAGACATTTATTATTATTGCTTTATTCTGTTGTCCCTTTTTTTTGTCCACAGTACCTTCATCATTGAGAAACAGCCACCGCAGGTTCTGAAGACCCAAACCAAGTTTGCCGCCACAGTACGCCTTCTAGTGGGAGGGAAGCTGAACGTTCACATGAACCCTCCACAGGTCAAAGCAACCATAATTAGTGAGCAGCAAGCCAAAGCACTGCTAAAAAATGAAAACACAAGGAAGTAAGTGTACAGTACTCTTTTCTGTCAAAGCAAATTTTAAAACACAAAAAAACATTACTGTGTCATTTGGTAGTTGTAAATCAGAGATAACACAGATGACATGATGAGTTCCTCGAGGCTTCATAAGGAGTTTCAGGCTTTTCCATACAGATCAATACATGAGAGCTTAATCAGAATGAGATTTCTGTTAAAGCATCTTTCCACCGCTTAGCACAGAGACATGACTGGAATTCGGACACTGCCTCAGAGGAATCTGTGGTGTAGATACAGATTCATTTTTAGCCTTTTTCACAGTCTCACTCCACATTCATCCTGACTTAAAGAGATCTTCCAGATCCCTTGCTCAGCTTGGCAGCTAGTGTCAAAAATGGGGAATCAATTAAACAGTTGAATCATCATCTGCTCTGTGTCATCTGCTGTAAACAACATGCTCAAAGACATTTGTTCACTGTTCCAAAGAAGATAAGATGGCCTTAGTGATAGCTATATATTTCATTTATACAGGAAAAACATCATTCTTGGAAGCTAGAGGGGTGGAAGATTAGAAGCACTGCAATTCTCAGCACATGAGTCCATCACATTAGACAAAAGAGCTAATTTACTCAGTCCTTAATTGTCCTTCTGTTCCAGTGAGAGCAGTGGAGAAATTCTTAACAACAACTGCGTGATGGAGTACCACCAGACTACAGGCACTCTCAGCGCCCACTTCAGGAACATGGTAAGTGGGGCTTTGCTGTCTAAATGGGAAGATAATTTTGTCAAGATGGAATCACTAAAACGTGAAAATAATATTATTCTAGTTTTGCATCTTAAAGCAGTTAAAAGAACTCAACCTCCCCATTACCCTGTTTTCTCTTTTATGTGTATAAATAATTAACTCAATTGATAATAGGTAATTGTTTAATACTCAGGAGCTATTCACCTAGAAATGCAAGTGAATTTTTTGCTTCTACCCTTACGTTTTACCAATGAAAACTATTTCCTTTGGAAATGTTGAATCATAAAATCAAGGGAGAGAATCTAAGACTGCCAAACACATCCAGTTATTGACATAGCTTCTAACCTTCTCAGATCCCAATCAAGTTAGATGTATGCAGGATACACTTAACCCACAGCACCCAGATGACACACCCTAAGGTGTCATGCCCTAACAAGTGAAGATAGTTTTTTGTGGAACCAGGTGGACATAGAAAATACTAGGCAGGTTGGTTTGACCTGATGTTACACACGAGTATCCGAAGACATAACAAAAAGAATATAGTATTTTTAAAACATTTTTATTTTTATTTACTACCTCAACTATACAAAAGCACACTATATTTTCTACCATGTCATTGAAGCCAAAATAGAAAAGCTGTATTAAAAAAAATAAAAAAATAAACAGACCACATGTATCTTTTGCTTCACTTCTTGGTTCTGCACAACCCTTTTAAGGTCCCAGCACAGCATTTCAATCAACTTAAGGTCTGGACATTGACTAGACCAGTGCAACACCTTGATTCTTTTCTTTCTCAGTCATTCATTGTGGATTAACTGTTGTTTTAATTTGTTGCACATTTAACTTTCGAATACGTCTGTATACAGTTGAGTTCTTGGTTGTCTCAATGACAAAAAAGGAGCTCAGGTCTTGTGGCTGCATAACAAACCCAAATTATGACTCTTCCACCACCTGGCTTGATTGATAGTCTGAAAAGTGTTTTTCCTAATATGTTGTTCGGTTTTTTTCAAACATCTCTACTTTAGTCTCATCAGTCTCAAAAGTCTAGGAGCTCAGTCAGATACATATTTGCAAAACCTAAGTTGTGCTCCCATATTTTTTTTAAAAGGAAAAGACTTTCCCCTTGCAACTGTTTGAAACAAGACATACTTACATCTCTTTCTAACTGTGATGTCATCAACCTGTAGAGATGGGGCTTTTGTTTTTTTTGCATCTCCTCAGTTCATCGAATTATTTGACTTTTGGAATGAATGTGCTGCGACATCCACTGCTGAGAAGATTAGCAGGTGTTTTAAAAGTTTTTTCCACTTCAAACTACCTGTCTCACTGCAGAATGGACTTCAAATTGTTTTAAAATGTCCATTTAGGAGACTTCCGATATGTCTCACACTACTCTATGTGTGTGACTTTAATTTTGACTAAAACTCTCTCAATTTGAACAAAATTCCATTCCAAAGTCACTGATTGAACATGGTAAGGTTGGAAAGTTAAGTGGATATAGGAAAAAATCATTTTAACAACCCAACGTAACAGAGTTTCAAGTTTAGGGTGAAGTACGTAAAATTCTAGCACCTATGGAAAGGAAGGGCAGCAGCAGAACAGTTGCGGCTGAATTTGGGATGAGCACATTTCTGGCTACTATAGACTTTGAGAACAGACTTCTCGTATGAATGCGATGGGTTTTAAAACAGTGATAGCAACTATGATAAAGCAGAGAAGTGACAGTCACCTGCGGATCTATGTGCAGAAGATTATGCCTTCAAACTAAACTGTAAGCACTGGAATTAAAAGCAAAACTTTGAAAGAAAACGTTCACGACTTAGAATCCAAGTCAAGACTGAATAAACTGAAGGAGGTGGGACTCCAGTGTGGACGGGAGGACGAAACCCTCTGGTCTCTTTCTAGTGAAGTAGCTTCCAGAAGTGTAGGATCATGCAATCCAGCAGTCAGTGGTCCTTTTGGGGAAAAAAACATACAATTGAAATTGTGGAATTTAAAAGGAATGCAAAAAGTCTAGCACTTGTTTTTATTTTATTTAAATGCCAGGATGGAGGTTAATTTGATCCTGATCTCAAATATTATACCTTTAGCCTAGACAGTTTGTTAGATTAAATAATAATAACATTCTCATCCGACTTCATTCTTCACCTTTGGAAAAGTTTCGATAAAGGATAATCATAGCAAAGGGTATTTTCCCAAAGTGCCTAAATTTTCTGTTAACACATTAATTTTGAATTTCACAGAAGAGGCTGAAGGCCTGGGAAAGAAGACCGTCAAACGGAAATTTCTGACAAACTCTGGGAGAAGGCTTCTGCCAGATCACAACAGCAAATCAATAAAAGCATGGCTTAAATGTAATGCATTATAAACAATTAAAGCATGTTTGTTAGACATCTGGAACTTGATAGATACTACAGCAATAACACATCGGACATAAGCACAAATGTATGGAAAGTAAAAGAATGCTGTTAAATTGTTGGTGGCAATGTGAA
The DNA here is from genome assembly GCA_963556495.2 of Valencia hispanica. Classification (NCBI taxonomy): domain Eukaryota; kingdom Metazoa; phylum Chordata; class Actinopteri; order Cyprinodontiformes; family Valenciidae; genus Valencia; species Valencia hispanica. The sequence goes on from OY747718.1 coordinate 35,840,275, forward strand.
GAAAGTTATAATGTTTTTGGGAAGAGCAAAGAGTAACTATAGGGGAAATTATTTTAAAACATATTCCACTGAATCCTCCACTCTTGCTATTGGCTCTGTGTCCTGAAAAACATAACCTTAACAAAAGTCCTTGACCCTTGGCTTGCTCAGTGCCAAAAAAGTTGAGAAAGACTCGTGGAACAGCTGTGATAAAACAGATTCTATATCTCTGCCACTTGAAACAATAATGTATATTTTGAAAGGTAAAAAAACATGTGTTTGAAAATATATGAGGTCACCTTATTCATGATGTTTATTTTAGAAACTTAACAACAGAAGACAATGAATGATGCAGTTTGTATCCTTGAGAAAATCCTACTAGCTTTGTTTTGTCAAGATAATTTTGTATTAATTGGTTGAGATTTTTTTCAGTGTATGCATTGTACTTTACCTCATGTAGAACACCTAATTGAATCAGACTATCACTGTTATTTTAGTTTATTTGTGTTGAGTACTGTAATTCAGTACGAGTTTTTCTACTGAAAAAAAATGGTTTTAGAGGCGGTTACAATTCGTGGTCATCAGTTTAAAAAGTGCTTTTTTTTAAACCACATGGTATCTGCTTTCCCCTTTGAAATCCTATGGACACAGCAAGCATATACTTAGGTTTTTACACACTGCTTCTCCATCTTGGTTTTGGTTCGTCCCCCGTTTCCCTTTATGGGATACATACAGTATATGTAGGTCATTTTGCATGTGCCCAATGTTTGTAACATGAACAAAATTAGCCAACACATTCGAAAATGTTCTTACGCGTCATCTTTTTTGTAGTCTTTGAAAAGGATCAAGCGATCGGACAGACGTGGAGCAGAGTCAGTCACAGAAGAGAAGTTCACCATTCTGTTTGAGTCCCAGTTTAGCGTTGGAAGCAATGAACTTGTCTTTCAAGTTAAGGTAAGAGGATGTTTATGGACACAAAAAAAGCCAACAATAGCATTGCATTGATATTATTCTGGAAAGGTTGGAAACCGTTGTTTTCTTATAATTGTGGAAGTCTGTTTACTCTTTTCTTTATTTTTGCTGTGTGTACATAATTTTGTTTACATTTGTGTGCCAACTGAATGTTTTATTTTTTCTGAACAGACATTATCCCTTCCTGTTGTGGTGATAGTTCATGGTAGCCAAGACAATAATGCCACAGCAACTGTATTGTGGGACAATGCGTTTGCAGAGGCAGTAAGTAAAATGTTTGTATGGGATTGTGTGCCTGCTTTTCAAATTTTCTATAGATGTGGTCACAATTTAGAGATTGTTGTGCGTTTTTAACACTGCATCTGTGTATCATCTATATTGTTTTGCTTTCATTTTTATCTTAGTTATAATATTTTCCCCTTGAAGGAACCCACAGTTTAGTCATAAAATAAATATTCAAATAAATAATTAAATCTGTAAAATGAAAAATTAACAGAAGACAAATGTCACAGTTCTGAAAGTGGTAATGGTAGATTTTTTTAAGCACTCTTTGCTAATTAGTTAAATCATGAAATAAAGAGTGCAACGTTATAGCCATTGTCTTTAAAATAAAGTTGTTAGGCATCTTTTTGCCTTTTGGATGATTACAGTTTGGACCTACATGTAGTTTGCAAAAACAGATACATTTCTTTCTCTCTGGTCTGCAAGAACTGATTTGGGAATTCTTGCAGTCTTGCAGTTTGTTTTTGACACATTGCCGACTGAACTGTTTTCCTGTGTGGTGGCAGACAAATTTTCTTACTTTGATTATTAGAACAAATTTTCTGTTTATGCAGATCTTTACAGTATCATGGAAAATATAGTACGTTGTAAAAGCAGCACTAACTTTTCCACTTAGGTTTGTTAAGTATCATCATATTTGCAGACATTTCAAAACAATAATATAGCAGAACATGGTGTTTTAAAGTTTGATATATTTTTCATAAAGACAGTATAAGTTGGGAAAAAGTGCCTTTCTTACCTATTGGGAACAGGCGTTTGGTTGAAGGTTGCGATTTATTGGTGGGTTCCAGTTTTACTCAGAAGTAGAAATTTTCTAATTTAATGTTGAAAAGAAAACATGAAGTTACCCTAAAGCTTTAATTCCAAGTGGGAACGTTGAAGGTGTCTCACTTATCCAGACTTCTAAATCCAACATGGTTATCACATGTTTCAAAGATATCAAAACCTGTAGTAATGGACAGTTTATTAATGCTTCTGAGGCTTTTAATGATACATTTTTTCACACACATAGGTATGTAAAACGTATGCCTGTTGCGCCTTTAGTCTTATTAGCTTATTAGCTTATCTCTGAGCAAAGCAATTGGCATGTTCTTTTGCTTTCAGAATCAGCTTTATTGGCCTAAGTTGTGTACAAAAACGGAAAAGGAATTTGACTTTGATTGCACCTTCCATTTGCTTCAGAAATATGGTGAGGTTATGGTTGGATTTGAACTAATTTCAAAAGTTATTTTTCTTGGTTTGCTGTTTTCTGATTTAATTTACTCTAGGTTTTGTTCCGATTTTCTCCACCGGTCTTCTTTTTTCAGTAGTTTCCTTTTGAAGCACACATGAATATACTTGAGCAGCTAATCTATGTTGCTGTTTGTGCTAATTAGTTCTGTATCACAGTTAACTAGTTTTATATTTATCTTGTAAATGGTTTACTACCACTAAAGTAAACCAAGGTACAAGCACTTGAACCTTGAATCCAAAGAATAGCTTTCAGTATGTAAAGACATATGAAATTGGGCATCAACAAGTCATTGGCTAATGCACAATTGATAATGTTGTAAGGAAAACGCTGCTTATTTGAATATGTGTTCATTTTTGAAAGCAATGTTATTGACAACATTTTTTGCGTTTTATTCCCACCTCTTGCTTCTCTGTGTTTGCAGGGTCGAGTGCCTTTTCTTGTCCCAGATAAGGTACTTTGGCCTCAGCTGTGTGAAGCCATCAACATGAAGTACAAGGCAGAGGTTCAAAGCAACAGAGGGCTATCTGAGGAGAACCTGGTCTTCCTAGCTCAAAAAGCTTTCAGCAGCTCCAGCAACAATCCTGATGACTATCGGAGCATGACGATGACCTGGTCACAGTTTAACAGGGTTAGCACCAGCCTGCTTACCTCGTGATGCTCTAAGGAAACATGCAGCTTTCAAAAATCGTTGTCAGTTTATGTGTTATGATCATTTTTAATTAATGGATTTTTATCCATTTTAATTTCCATTTTTTGAAAACATTTGTTAAACCCCTCAACTTGTAATACATATAGTATTTCAAGCCACGTGCTTTGCTCCTATGGGAGCTTTTTTTTTATTAGTGAGAGATTTATACATGCAAATACTTCCTGCTTCATTTGTAGCATCCTAACTGCTCTATTCTGTGGTCCACTTGAGTGAGAATGCTTCATTGGGAATCAAGTCATCAATCAAGTCTTCATCTTGCATGCTTTCTCAGAAGATGTTTTCCTCACCATATTTTCTGTCTACAGGAAAGCTTGCCAGGAAGGAACTTCACATTTTGGCAGTGGTTTGATGGTGTAATGGAACTTACAAAGAAGCATCTCAAACCTCACTGGAATGATGGGTGAGGAAGTTGCTTTCTTTTTTGCCCATTTTAATGTTTAGCTGTAAATTGTGGCTGAAAAGAAACATTAAAACGCTATAAGAACTTCATTCTTTTCGTTTTGTCTATTTTATATTAATTTCTAAGAGGCTTAATGCTTCCCAGCTTTCATATTAATACCACAATTTCCTTCTTATGGTTTCCATGGCAACCAGTCAAATAAGACAGGGGTGTTTCTCAATGCCAAGGAACCTCGACCTGATTCCTTGGTCCCGCCCCGGTTGCCTAGGAAACACGTCATCAGGGACCGCCAAGGCGTGTTCCAATGTTCATGTGCTACCGAGGCGTCTGTCCTCCGTTTGTCTGCCGTTTAGCTAACTGACCGAGGATACATGGGAGGTTCCTTAATGCCTTCCCTTGGTCAAAAATTTCCCAGAATACATCGCGGTATTTTCGAAGTTGCAGCTTCGGTTGCTAGCAGTTACTAACTCGCTTTCTCATTTGATTTAACCAATATATACACAATTAAAAAAGTAAAACTCTCGTTATACATCTATATTGAAACTTTTACGTATAAAATATAACGATGGGCGGGACGTAAACAGAGCACGTAAGCAAAAGGCGGACCCTAGGCAGCCGCGGTCACATGATGGAAGTCTGTTCCATTTAACAGTTTTCTTCAACCAAGGAAGGACAGTGTCCTCGTAAGCAAGGCGCCTCGCCTATCGAGGCATTGCCTTGGTAGGCGAGGCGCCTGGACATTGAGAAACACCCAGAATGTTCTCTTTGTATTCATATGTAACATTCTCTTTGTAGAGCCATCCTGGGCTTTGTGAACAAACAGCAGGCTCAGGATATGCTGATGTCCAAACCCAACGGTACCTTTCTTCTGCGCTTCAGTGACTCTGAGATTGGAGGCATAACAATTGCATGGGTGGCAGAAAATCCCAACAAAGCAGGTAGGATGTGCATGATGTCACATTTGAGGCTTTAAGAGATTCAAGCTCGCTCTTGTTATCTCCACCATATATGTACATCAAGCTGTTATAGCACTGAGTTATTTAGACTAATTTAAACGATGTATGCATAACTGTCAGAGATCTTATTCTTTGCATAGCTTTGACTCTCGTAAATTGTCAGTCGCAAGAGAAAACAGCAAGAACAATTCAAGCACTCGGTAGCTCATCTTATTTGTATTGACCTTTTTAGTAAGACATAAGTCTTGTATAACACTTGTCATTTCTCACAACTTTGGTGTTGCTTATTTTGGTTTTCTTTGAAAGATTTATTGAGAACCCATTACAGCTATTTGTGCATTACCACATTGCTCAATTGCTGTTAAATATAAATTATTGTTGAATTGTTATACAGTTTCTTTTGTTTGAAGAGAAATGTGGGGACTATTTATGTGTAGTAAGTGTCCTACACTGCCCGGCATGCTGTCAGTTAAGAGATGCAGAGAGGATGCAAAGAAGAGTTTGTTATGTTCACAGCTCTGAATCATGTCCGTGCAATCACTGTAGTGTAATGCCACCCTGGATCCAAGAAGGTCATCTAGGAGTTTTAAGTTCCTCAAAAGCAATCCTCTGTCACTTTTGGAAAACCAAATAATTTGCAAGTAAGCAGCTCCTTATCTTAAAAATGAAACTGAGATGTGGTCACTTGTTTCATCTCACTAAGGGGTGCACCGATTCCACTTTTTCAGTCCCGATACCGATGCCTGGGCTTTGTGTATCTGTCGATACCCGATACAAATCCGATACTTTTGTTGGATTAATAATAAACTGTATACCCTCCACCTTATACTTTACTTGAAGAGACTAAAGGTGCCAGACTTTACTAACTAAACATAACCAAGACTTCTTTTTTCCTTTTTGACCCCGCTCTTTTTGTTTTGCTGAGGTGCAGGAATTTAGCGAGCTCCTTAGCATAGTGTTTCTGGATGTGCTTGATTAAAGTGGTAGTATTGTACTTTGCAGTAATACCACCTCCCCTTGAAACATTTACTTTGCAGACATTGCAAACAGCCGACGAAATAGTTGCCGTGGCAAGCGTGAAATATCTCCACACAGGCGACCCTCTGGCTCGCTCCATGTTGCTTCTAGCATGCGGCACACGTGAAACTGACAAATGACATAGGTTCTGCTGTGACGGAAAAAAAAACCCGAAAAATCCTGGATCGCCCAGTGGATCTGTTCATTTTTCCGATCCCCGATCCAGCTATTTTGTCAGTATCTCGGCCAATATCCGATCCTAATATCGGATTGGTGCACCCCTACTCACTATTTAATAAATTGGATCTTCATTTAGAAAAAAAAGGGCCTTTTCTTCAGCTGTTTAGGGGATTCGTGTATTGACTTAGCCCACTTTCTAAATATCTAGACATCTGGTGAATCGTCTAGGGCTGTGGCCACATCATGGGTTTGGCTGTAGCAGCAAAGGACTTTCTTAGGCCCGAGCTCTCTAGCTTTCCAGAACAGTCACTATCAATATAAAGCTCAGGGGCTGTTTGAAGAGATTGTCACCACCCTTCAAAAGACTAGTGACCTTAGGATGAAAGTGAAGTCTTTTGATATCTGCCGCTACACTTAAACTGCTCCCTGCTAGCCCTCATAGCCATTTTAGTTTCACAGTTATGGCTGTGAGAGAAAACGCTGCATTAACTATAACAGATTCACAGTAGAATCATCAAAGATGTTAGTAACGTTCCAGCATAGACCTAATGTTTTACTGGCTTCTCTTGTGGCCTTGTCTGAAACTGTATTCTGTGCAGCAGGCAGCATCCCACAAAGATCCTTCCCTGGAGCCACCAAGTCACAGTTTAGGAGTTCTCGCTCAACTTCAAAAAGATGATAGTGGAGAATTTATCCCTAATTCCCACTTTGTTCCTCTAGTTCACAGGTTGGAAGAGGTTTGAGTGTTTCTTATAGTTTATTGACTTTGTTATTCCATTTCACTATTCATTTATTCAAGCAATGACTGTTTCTGATTACCTATAAATTGGTCCCTGTTGGCAAAGTCCTAATTGGTTTTCGTGGGGTAGTAAATAAAAAAAGCTCATATTAAGGCCATTAAAAGTTAGTAAATAACAAACAAAATTTGATTTGGTAGTACATTTTTCGTCACCCCTTGAATATATTGTTACTTTTCCATTTATGTCGATTTTTGGGTTTATAGTTTGTTAAACCAAAAAAAAAACAATCTATGGGCAGAATTTGTTGTGCGCATGCGGGGTGTCGGGACAGCTCATGTATGTTAATACTAGCAAGCAACTTTCCGCCTCACACTGGGAAAGCGTAGGTTTTCCCAACTTTGGCTCGATGGCCAAGCATTTAAAGACTAGCTTATGCCGGTCATAGGGAATGATTGGGATTCTTTTTTTTTTTAAATGTGCAGAGAAACCATAAATGTGATCTGGAATGGTGTAACGGCATTCAAATCACATTGAGCATCCACCATTCACCTGTAGCGGATTCGATGATTCACGCGCAGGGTGAGCAGCTCTGTATCTTATTTTTTTGGTGCTTCACAGAGCAGTGCACCTGCAAACACAAACTCAGTTATCAGCACAAGTATTCCCATCACCTCAGCAATAACTAGTATCACCAGCACCGCGATGGCTGCAGACAGTAGACCTTGCGGTCACCCGTGTCTCCTCCTCCCATGTTCATTCGTCCTCTTCTTCCCTTGTCTCCTATTCAGAGGTGAGTTGTAACTAATTACATTTACTCAGTTACATTTACTTGGATAACTTTTTTGAAAGAAAAAATACCTTTAGGAGTATTTAAGCTACACTGTGCTTTTTGCTTTTACTTGAGTAATATTTTTTATTTAGTATTGCTCTGCTCACTGTGAGTAACTTCACTGAATGAAGAACAAACACATTTCAACCAGAAATGCACTACACACATACCTACATCTTATATTAATGTGAGACCTCTTGTTATTACACAAGCTTTGTTTTTATATTATTTTCTGTCTGCTGAGCCTGTTGTGCGTTATGGGGATCAAAAAGATACAGTAAAAACTATATATTCTCTCTGGAGGTACTTTACCTTGTTTTGATATATGTACACTACCTATTGTACGTACTATAAGTTTTATAATGAAAAAAAATGATTGGGAACGCAGTCTCTCCTGCCTATATTTGTTGTTTTGTAATTATGTTTTTGATTTGTTTTTGTTTTTCATTCTGATCTTTAAAATGCCAAAACCTCCACATAATTTTATAATTCTGTCTGCCTGCTTCGTTTTGTGTGTGTGTTTCACACTCTGTGTGACATATTCACTCTGCCATCTGATATTTTGCATTGCGATTGTTGATGTTATTTAACTTTGCCATGTTATCAATATCCTATTGTGAATTAAACATTGGCTTGTGAAGTTTTGAAAGTCATTACATTTTGTTTATATCCTTAAAAAAACGAACTTTCCAAGTGTTCTTGAATTGAGTTTGGAATATTCATGATGTGTATGATGTCTTACTCAAGCGTCACACTTATACCTTCAAGTAAGTGGGATAACGTTTTGTCCTGGGTAAAGGACGGACCATTATTATGTATGGGTCAGTACTTCCTATCCACCTCTCCCCCCCAAAAAAGGCCGCTGCTTGATGTTGTGTTGGTAGTCAAACATATTGTAGAGGTAGTAAAAAAGGTAGTAAATTCAACTGTAGGATTTCTGTATTAACCCTGCCTATCTCACCATGTTTAAATATAGGTATTTACCTTGAATAGGACTTGTCTTTATAACCCATTTTATACCAAGCACTCAAGCCTTTTAAAATTACAACCCCTTGAAGCTTTTTCAGGCTGAATATATGCTGATGAAGATAGAAGTCTCTTCGACGCACATAAATAAAGTTGATTTTAAAAAATCTGCAAGCAACCCACTCTATAAGTTTCAGGGTTTCAATAAATAATTAATCAGATTTTCTAAACTTGTTCTAAACTTGTTTAAATCACAAACTAACCACAAATTATGAAAAAGTTTTAACCTGCTCACAGTTTTTTTTTAGTGTTTGCATTTTTTCCACTCTTAAATGCTTTGGGCCATCAAGCAAATTTTAATATTAACTAAGAAGGACTGGCGTAAATAAAAAAAATACAGTTTTTAAATGATGATTTAATCTATTAATAGAAAAAAGTAATCTAAACCAAACTGACTCTTCATACTGTCGGACAGTTTTTATTCAAGTGATTTCTTGATTCTACAGGTCAGTCAGTCATCATGCCTGGGTGTGGCTTGTAAAATTCATGAAGATAATTTTTTTCTTGAAGACTGCATTTTGTATTTTTCTTGGGTTACCTTTGTCTCTTATAATTAGTTTGATGTGAAACACGTGTGACAAAAACCGTGACAGAAAGCAAAGACAGAAGAAAGCTTTAAATTATTTTATGCAGGACAGTATATGCAAGATACATATAACCTTTAAATTAAAAGGGGTGCACTTTCTTTGTAATCTGACTGTAAATAAGCAACTGCTACCTTTACCCAGTGATAACATTTAGTTCCTGTTCTGATTCCTTCTAAACATCTGAAATATTATTCTGTAAAGAAATGAGAGTGTATGACTGTTGTTATTGATAATGGGCTTTGTGTGTTTAGGTGAGCGAATGGTTTGGAATCTGATGCCCTACACAACTAAAGACTTTTCCATTCGCTCTCTGGCCGACCGAATTAGTGATCTCAATCACCTCCTGTTCCTATATCCCGACAGACCCAAGGATGAGGTGTTCTCCAAATATTACACACCACCCCTCTGTAAGGGACTCTGTAAAAGCTCCAATGCAAATCTTTTAAGCAAGAAGAGGTTTTTGGTGTTTTTTTTGGTAAAAGCTATATCTGTTCTTACGTTTTTCTTTTTGTTTTTTAAAGCTAAAGCGGTGGATGGTTACGTGAAACCACAAATCAAACAAGTAGTGCCTGAGTAAGTAATTCCTGCCCGTACTTTTCCTCTTGTTCCTCCATTTCTGCTTTGCCTCCCTACTCTTCCTTCCCTGCCATCCACTTGCCTGTTATTATTCTGAAGCAGCATTTAGAGTTAATCATCCAGTGCCGGACCTTGAATTCAGGTTAGCCATTAGTTTGCTGTTGCAGTTGGAGGAGGCCAATTAAAGATGGTGGGGGTTCCTGCATGATCTTGTCTTCCACTCATCATATGAGTTAGCCTTGTTAGTTATGAAGCTGCACTGCCTGTCTAGCTCCATGGTAGGTTTTGCAGCACTAGAGAAAATGGACCTAAGGATATAGAAAAGCACAGGAAACACGCTGAGAATTGTTGCTTAGGAAACTGCAGAATAAATTCTCATCAGCTTTTGGTCTTGATTTACAATTCATTGTGTTTATTGGGGATGGTGGTTTCTTTTACAGCTTTGCCACACCTAATCCAGACCCAGTCAGTGGAAACCCAACATATATGGATCAAGGTGCCTCTCCAGCACCTGTTAATCACTCTCACACTTATGGCATGTACCCTGCTATGTAAGTTCACAAGTCTCTCAAAGATATCGTCTCTTGTGTGCATTTTGCTAGTGTTGTGCCACCACCTTGACCAGGCTTGAAATTTCTCTGTTTACCTCGACAGTGCTGACCCCGTGCTGGACGGAGACGGAGACTTTGACCTCGATGACACCATGGATGTGGCAAGGCATGTGGAGGAGCTTCTGCGGAGGCCTGTAGAGAGTCAGTGGGGGGGCCAGCAATCTTGACCCTTGACCTCTTGACATGCAATGGAACCAAACAAGCCCTGCCCCAACTGTTGTTAACATGGTTTAATTCCATTCATCTCTCCTTTTTTCATACCGCTATAATGTAAAATTGTTAATAATGGCTGTTTGTTTCCTTTTCTTTTCAGTGTAAGAACATGCATGTCAGTGATTTCGTATAGTTTGTGTCTCATAAGTGTTTGTAAAACAGACTAGATTAAACCAACCTACAATGTTACAGTGTAGTGTGAAAAACAAAGGAAGAAATATTGTCCATGGAAATTGTGCATGTATTTTCAATTGATCTGAAATTCATTTTGAAAAATATGCTACTGTATGATGTTTTTTCAGAAGTTGACTGTTTCTTTTCATTTTATATTATCTGCTTTGTAAATTCGTTATTGTTCCGCTATTGACACTGATCTTTCCCTTTGACAAAAGATAAACTTTAAAGAGCAGTTTTGCCTTCGCTCTTGAAAAAATGATCCATTGCTTGTCAGTTATTCAAATGTCTATACACTAACGTATGGCAGAGTTGCTCTCTGCACCAGACTGCACACACATCAGAACACGGTACTCGCTAGCAAGCTTAAGATTTATTTGTGTCCGATTTGTTCACCAGCTGCAAAGGAAAGGAGCTTATGCACCTCCCTTGCTCTCACAGGGCTATATGTCTTCTCTTTATACACAGAAATGCAAATCTAAGCATTTACCTAGCGCTGCAAGCTTGTCCTCTCAGGTCCCACTGCTCCCCTCATCGATGCTACCTCGCATTGGTCTCCTGATGTTCAGTTGTTCGTATTGGTTCCTTCACTGTTTCTGCACCACCCTGTCTCTAGTAGGTACAGTCAGTGAATTTTGTTCTAGTTGTTTCCTTTAATATGTGTGAAGAAGATCCTTCGCTGCACGGGGCAAACGCTCGGCTGTTTTATGCTTGAAACCACTCTTGTGAAGATGTCCGGAGTCATGAAGTGTCTTACGTCTGTTTGATTATGCCTAAATATTCAGCGTTTTCTGCGTCCTCATGCATTTATTTGTGTAACTGCATCATGACACTGTGGCATGTGCATGTCTTTTTTGTGACAACTTGAACAAGCAAGCAGCAAATGTTGCAAAGCAGAAATGAAGGTTTTAAAGGTTTGCAAGACTGAAGATCTGCTGACATATTCAGAACCTGCAGGATATCACTTTGTTTCTACGTTTGACTTTCGTCCTTGGGTTCAGACCAACTATTGTTGTACATCCCCCTCTTTGTTTCACATAGATCAGAAGTAAGACAGTGTTGCAACCTCAGGAATAAATTGTTGCGGAACCAGTGTTAAAGCCAAAAAGAAAGCATTGTATGCAAAAGATGAAATTATTTTATATATTATATTGTTTCTGTGGCACTCCACAGTTGAATGTACCACTTTAGATCAGACTAAAGATTTACATACAGTTTGTCCAAAATTATGTATAACCAGAAATACTCTCTTAAAAACAATACAGAACAATCAAAAATAAAGATGTATTTTTTAATATCATCGTTATCACTATATTTAATTTTTCCCTGATTTCTATTATTTTTATTTTACTTGAAGAAATCTCAAGCCACAGGTGATTTTTTTGTGACAACCCCATTGCCATCCTTCTCATCATTTTAAAGATTTGTTTCACTGTAGACCCTTCATGTTTCAATGAGATAGATGGCGCTGTGTGTTTGATGTATATGTACCATGTTTGTTGTTTGAGTTTATCACTTGGAGACTGTTCGGAGAGCCACAGCTGTTGAGTTGAGAAGAATAAAATAAAGTTTTATAAATAAAGATTATTGTTCTTTCCAACACCTTTTTATTCTTAAAAATTAGGTAATTGGGGAAAAATATGGTCTGTGGTGCAATATGGTGCAAGGGTGGGACGGTTTGCCTGTCCAACTCTGAGCCAACTGGAAAACACACACTTCTATGCTCCATTTAGAATCACAAATTAAAAAAACAAATTTTATTTGTAGAGCACTTTTCATGATAAAATCAGCAAAAAGTGCTTTACATGATAAAAGCTGAAAAATAAAAAAAACACATTTTAAGCAAAATCGATTACACAACCAGTTAAAGTCTCAGCACACACAAGACATACACACCCTGTACCCCACCGCTTCACTGCAAAAACAATGCTCAATCCGTTCCTGTGTATTCAAGTGAAAATACAGTCAAAATAAACGTCTAGAACGATACCACAGTGAGAAAACAATATTTGGGAGATCCATCCACTCTATAAGCCACCGAAAAGTCACCGCAGGGACCGCCATGATCAGGGCAGGCAGGTATCCACAGCCCAACCATAAGGCTGCAGTGCAGAGACCCGCCCACCACGACAAAAGCGATCCCAATGCCAGTGACCTCTATGGCTAATCTGCCAGGGCTCCCAGCGAGAAGGATCCCCAAGAAGGAAACACTGGAGTTAGTCTGTATAAAATATTTAGTAAAAACACTTCAGTAACACATAATAATATTAAAAATATAAGAATAAACAGATAAATGATAATAATTGAAAATAAATAAAATAAAGAATAATATAAGAAATAAAAATTTGATAAATGACTAATTAAAAGCCAATCTAAAAAAGTAGGTCTTAAGCTTTTTTTTAAAAACATCAGCAGTTTCTGCCGCCCTGAGGTTCTCCGGCAGGCTGTTCCACAGACGAGGGCCGTAGTGGTAAAACGAGGCTTGTCTTAGTTCTGACTTGTGGAACAACTAAAAGTCCATTACCAGAGGACCTTAGGGACTGTGAAGATTCATACTTAAAAAGTTCGAATAAATAAGATAGACCAAGACCATTAAGACATTTATAAACTATTAAAAGAACCTTAAAATTGATCCTAAAACACGCAGGGAGCCAATGCCACGACTTTAAAACTGGCGTAATGTGTTCCCGTCCCGTTCTGGAGTAGTTATAATAATCTACAATAATCTAATCAACTGAAAATAAAAGCATGCATCAACAACTCTGTGCTGGCAAGAGAGAAAAATGGGCAGACTCTGGCAGTTTTCTTAAGATGATAAAATCCTATTTTAGTTGTATTTTTGATATGAGGAGTAAAATTGAGCTCAGATTCAAAAAGGACGCCCAGATTTCTTACACAATGAGAAGGTTTAAAAGTTTGCAGTTTTGGCAAAATACTCTTTTTTTCTCTTGTCTTCAGGACTAATGATTAAAACTTCAGTTTTGTCCTGGTTGAGCTGTAAGAAGTTATCTTCCATCGATAACTTGATATCTAAAATACAGTTCAAGGGCATATTTACTGGCTCAACATCATCAGGAGAAAATGGAAATCAATGCCGTGCCTCCTGTTGACATCCCCAAAGTGATGTGGGAATTGGGTCTAAAAGGGAAGAAAACTTTACCAAGTATCTTTGCATAAACCAAGACAAAATTCTCCAGTGTTTCCTCAGGTAAAAACTGTGCTTCGGCCATATTAATTTTAACATTTTGCTGCAATAACAGGTTGCATCTGATAGCACAAATTTTGTTTCTGAAGTGGTCTGCAAAGTACTCATGTGGCAACTGAAGGAGACATGGAGGGTTTGTTAAAATCAGTATTTATTAAAAGATCAGTTGTTTCTATTGTCTGCAATGGGATTTAAAAAGTAGAGTGTTGTTGCTCTTTTAACAGTATTATAAATTTTAAGTTGTTCACGATATATTTGAAAATAAATCACGAGCTTTGTTTTCCTCCATTTTCGCTCTGCTCTCCTGCATTTCTTTTTCAGGTCTCTCGTTTAATCAATTCTTCATGGACTTATGGGTTTGGTTTTCATAGTTTTTGTTTTTAGTGGGGCTACTGAATCAATGGCTGACTTTAGCCTGCTGTTAAAATCATCCACAATAAAATTACACGATCCAGGTAAAGTCTGGACTGGAGTTTGGTTTAAAATGTTAAAGACATTTTTTTAAAGGTTTTGTGGCCACAGTGGCCTTTATTGAAAGTGGATAGGCTTACAGAAAGGGGAGAGAAGCAGGGGGAGAGCCCTTCGGCAAATGTCCATGGGCCGGAATCGAACCTGGGACAACTGCATCGAGGACTAAGGCCTCTGAACATGGGGCGCCCGTCTTAAATCACTGTGTGCGCCACGCGTCACCCCATGTTAAAGTAATTTGCTGCCACTTCAGAAGTTATATATCGTTTCCTTACTGTTTGAACCGGCGCCTCATGTTGGATAAAACCTGTGATATTAAAAAATATACAAAAGTGGTCTAACACATCCAGGTCAATAACAGAGGACACACTAGTGGACAGGCCATATGTTACGACCAGGTCAAGGGTTTGTCCTCTGCTGTGAGTCGGCTGTGTGACATGTTGCTTAAAATCCATACAGTTCAACAGATTTAAAAACTCTTGTATGTGAATTAAAACAATGAGTATTAGTGATGTGTCGGTCATGAACGAAACAGCTCTTGGAGCCGGCCCTTTGAAGTGACCGATGTGAGCCGGCTCCTTGTTTGGGGAGCCAAACCGGAAGCCGATTTCTTTTCTGTTCAAGCTGCTAATTGGTCAACTATGTGTGGTCTGCTTGTCTGCACGAAGCAGGATGGGAATGGGAGAGGGAAGGGGTACAAAATGCAAAGTTAAAATGTAATTTCAAGCAGGTTCTACATTATGTTATCATTTCTATGTTGTTTCACTATAAATAGTTCTGTTTATAAATATTATACATGCAATCAGTTTGTTCTCGTACTTTAACATTTATTGTTTTTCTAGCACTCTGTTCCATGGGGAACATAATAAGCTATATAAATAATAAACATTTGATGCAAGTTTTTTGTAGATTAGTAATTAATTTTACACATATTTTTGGTGATAAATTAATTTAAGACACAAAAAATGTAAGGAGCCCTTTGGGAGCTGAAAGAGCCGGTTCTTTTTAGTGAGCCAAACCGTAAAAACCGGCTCTCCTAAAAAAGCCGGAATTCCCATCACTAATCAGTATGTAGATTAAAATCGCCAGGTTTCAGTTAAAAAGAGACGGTCAATATTATTATCTAAAATCAAGTTATTAACAATAAAATATTTTTTAAAAGAGAGCGAACATTTAAAAGTGCCATGTTAAAAATTGCAGGAGGTGCTGGTCTGACAGGTAGGGATTTCTTGGTGATTTTCTGAGTTTTTTTTTTCATAGTCCTTTTTGACGAATGTTTGTGACTGTGGTTGGTAATAATGACTGGGATGCAATTTCTTTTTTTGGAACTTAAATTGGGCAAAGGTATGGCTGTTCAGCTTGTTTCATTTTGACTTGCAAATTGATTAGAAGTGTTTCTTCTGCCTAAAAAATTATTTTATAATTATTTGTATCTTTTTTTTCATTTTAGTCTTTAAAATAACATAATTTGCCCATAACTTTGTATTTTTGTCTATTTGATTACATAATTTTAGAAATATTAAATCAGATGTTACTCAGTACTAGACTTTTTTCCAAATCCTTTTTTACTCGATTAAATCTTTAGATGGCTATGTTTTACATTTACTTGAGTAAAATGTGTAATTTCCAGGTACTCTACCCACATTTATTGTGCAGTGCAGTTCTCATTATTATGGAAAATGTAGTATAGTAAAAATAAGGTTGGTGTCAACACACAAATTAGAGATTATAATCCATGCTTTCATTTTTTTCTATCTTGAAAGCTTGCCTTTTTTTCCTTTAAACTCTACAGCAGGACACCTAATTGCAACAATTAGATGGACAGGCATGAGTCCACTGTTGTTTCTACACTGGTTACCAGTGACTTTCAGAGTTTACCTTAAAATCTTTGTATTAACCTTTAGGGCTTTGCAAGGCCAAGCTGCTAATTGAACTTCAGACCTGTTAAAGCCTTTAGTATCAACACATAAGGCTTTCATAGAGTATGAATTTAAATATTTTTAGTGCTGTCTGTGATTTATCTCAAAGCATGATCCCCCCTACTATGATGCCACCTATGTCTCCAGATGACAGTTTTTACATGGTTCTCTTCCTGAAAGGCTGTTTGATTTACTCAACTAATGTACTCAGTTCTAGTGTCCAAAAAATGTAGACTTATCCGTTCTAAGAACATTATTCCACAAGTCCTGTCTTTGTCTAACTCAATTCTGACATTTGAGTTTTTCTTAAGGAGCAAAAGTTCCCCCCTTTCCAACCCTCCTATTGAAGTTGAGCTAAACTTTGCAGTCTCCTTATGATTATGAAGGCATGCACTTTCACATCAACAGTAGCAACGTGCTGGTTTAGGTCCCGACACCTTAGGTTTTTTGAAGAGTTCTTTTAATATCTTGGGGTCTGCTCTTTGGCTAAACTTGTTTTGACAGCTATATCTGATCATGTTGACAGTTGTTTTGAAAGTCTTGTACTGTAGACTATTTTCCAAACAATGGATTTCAAATTCTATTGAGACCTCTTTAAACACATATCAGACCCAGCTGCAGCTGCAACAATTACCTTTCTGAAGGCCTCAGGCAGCTGTTTTAAATCATAGTGTTCATCCTCACTAAAACATTCACACACCAATCTAAATGTCTGACTTTTAAACAGGGCCATCATTTTTCAAACTACTGAATAACCATGTTCTAATTATGTACACTTAAAGCAAAATGGCTCTGTGTAGTTTTTGCCATTTTAAGTAAGAGTAAATTTGGATTCTTCCTAATTTCTGACCTCACATTTTGCAAAAAGTTTTAAAATGCATTTTCTTCTGTTATGATTGACTTGTTGAAATACTTAAATTGTCCAGTATTATTAAAATTGATATTAAATACCCATATGTCCAAATATTTACACCGGTGTATAGGAAGATGGGGAACATCAGAAGCAAGATGCACTATCAACTTTCAATAAGTTTGTTTCTGCCATCTGGTGGAAATAAGAAGCACTGCATTTGTTTTGCCTCTGAGCTGAAGCTTAAATACCAATTAAGTTCATCATGTCATGCCTGGGAAAGATAAGAAAATCTAATTTAAAATCGAATTCAATAGAATGTAACCGGTTATTCATTAAACCATTTTCTTTATCAGTTTTGAAAGGTCGGGGATTTCCCTGCTTGCCTCAACACCAGGAAACCTAATTATTTATATTGGTTATATTGCATTGCATTCCAGCCTTATCTTCAGGCTTTATACTTTATGTTCAAGTCACCTTGTTAAAGGCTAAAATCATGTGTTTGTTAGTGATGGTAATGAAAAAGGAGATGGCTCCCATAGAGCTCAAGGCTGAGCTATTGCTTATAGTTTTAAAGTCATGTTACAGCAGGAGCTTTCCTGTTCATGTCATAAGCTGACAACCATACAAGGTTTTCCTGCAGTAGAGACAGCCACAGTATAAAATTCATCCATTTGTTCCAAAAACTTACAACAGGGTATCAACTTCAAATTGGGCTTGTATGAATAGCTCTGGACTTGTCCAGGGTGTACGCTACCTCTCGTCCATAGAGAAGCTATAGGCGGGAGAAACACAAAATTGTTTTTCTAGTTCATGTAAATATCCACTAGATGTCAGTAAAGTTCAATAAATAATATGGGGCTATGTATTTCGAGTATATGTTCAGTTCTACTTCATCTTCTGTGTCTTCCAGAGGCCACATTTATATCTATGTATTTAAAGTTGTCTGGGTGGGTTGGGTCTTATTCTTAGCAATAAGCTGCTTTGTCTTTGCTTTATTATCATTCACTGGGTGGGGATGCTGGAAATGCATCCTTACTGTTGCTGTCCACCACAGTCTGATCTCAGTAAATAACATTTCTTTATGTACATTCTGGTGAGGGTAAATCAGCAAGAAGATGCACCACTCAGTCCTGGCATACAGCTTGAGGACAGCTAGGCATGGCTACATATGTGACACAAACAATTTAACCTTTTTAACCTAATCATGTAAAGCACCTTGAATTACCTTGTTGTTGAAAGTGTGCTATACAAATAAAATTTTATGTTTCAAATCTTTGCTACTTAAAGGGATACTGTAATATGACTTCTAACTGTATCTGAAGTTTATTGTAAGAAATTACCTACACAAACATCTTAAGTCATAGATTTAAAACAGTGGTGCATTTTCTCACTTCTATTACCAACATTTCTATTACCAAAAATGGAGAAAGCCTTAGATTTTGTTCTAACTTTTGCATTTACATACAAAACGGCAATTTACAAATCCGTTATAATTTTTTTTAGTCATGGTTTCAGTTCCTTTTTAAATCAATAATAAAATGGGCAGGCACAGGAAGCATGCTGACAAAGCTTAGGAAGACACACCCTATTCTCCGCAGTGATGAGAAGCAGTAACATCCGTTGTAGATATCATCTTTGAAATGTAAAATAGGCGCTTGCATACGTGCCTTGATCTTGTGGCTTTAATATTACAATAAGTATCAACACAAACAAGATAGATCCTGTTGTATTCAGTGCTGAGAAAAAATTGGAAAACACATGACTTTTTGTAAGCATCAATAAAAGTATAATTCTAAATTATAACCAGTTGAGGACCATCTATTCTTTTCTCTGATACTTTTGCAGCCACCTCCAGAGGGTTCAGTAAACTTTAAATCCTTATTTTAAGGTTCCGATATGAGTAAAGACATGTTTGACCCCTAATGAATGGGTTTGTAAATGTCATTGATCAGAACCAAACAGAATTTGCAGCGGGATGGAGTTTGCCTTACTGTATGCAGCCATGGTTGACATCCTGCCACAGGAAACAGCAGCAAACCTCAATGGAAAAAGCAGGTGTTATTTTCAAAAACCATCTCAGACTTGCTTATGCAGCACACTGTTTTACTTTGTTATTTAGGTTCACCCAAACAATGGTAACATGTTTACTTCCTTCTATTCATTCCAGTCCAGTTGACACAAACGGAAAATCCGGTGTAACATATCCAGTATTTGTGGGTGGATCAATCAAAAAGCACATTTTAAAAGGATTGCTGATCACACTCGTGTGAACTATAAGTTTGAGGCTGGTTTCATCAGAAGCCTTTTTACAATAAAGTGAGACAGCCGGATCGAGTGAGGAGGCTTTTAAAAGCAGAAGTTTTGCTAAATTATTTCTGAGTATGCATAATACATGACCCTGGGAGAGCATGAAGGAAAGTAGGGGGAAGCTGAGAGCGAATGAGGAAAAGAAAGGAGCATTAAAATCACTTCAATCTCCACGTCCAAGCAAACATAGCCTTAGTAATACATCCTCATGAGTCCTTTTCTTTTTAAACTCTTTGCAGTACCATTCGTTCCTTGATTTCATTCACTTTCCCAAAACCTCTCTCATTGTTTCTTTCCTTGAGAAGAAGCCGGACTCCAAAGGTTCTTTCATGTCTTTCAGACAGTATTTTCCAAGGGCTGAATGTGCAGAGACATCTCAGTGAATTACATGATCAAAAAGTTCATTTATTTCACCAATTCCAAAAAGTGACACCCATTTTATATAGATTAATTACACAAGCTGTTATATTTGAAGTGTTTTCATGTTAATTTTGATTATTGTTCTTACAGCTAAGTTAAAAATAAATAAATTGGATATTATATTAGACTAATTACCAAAGGATTTAAACAGAAATGTTGGCATTTTTAGAAATGTGTCCATGTGGCATGGAGACATTCAGTCTGTGGCTCTCCTGAGGTGTTAAGGAAGCTCAGGATGCTTTCATAGCACTCTTTTGCATTGTTGGCTCTGGTGTCTTCTCTTCCTCTTGACAAAAAAGTGGTGAGTTTGCTGGGCAATCTGCACTCTGACACCGCAGTCAGTAAACTAGGTATTAATACCTTTAGCGGAGTGAGCAGATGTTAGATTGTCCCGGAAAAGGAAATCTGCATCTCCTTAAAGCTAGCCAGAAAAAGGAGGCATGAAACATTTCGTAACAGATGGTAGGGCTGATTTTGGATCTGATAAAGCTCATTGGGCCAACAGCAGCAGAGGGTGTTCCCCCCCCCCCAAATCAAGCAGCTTGGACTCTGTGTTTTCCACACTTCCTAAAAACTTGGACCTTAATATCCAACTGAAATTCAAACTTTGCAACGAAAAGAGGACTTTGGATCATTGAGCAACAGTACTGTCATTTTTGTCCTCAGTTCAGATAAGATATTTCTGATGTTTGGTTCATGAGTGGTTTCACCAAAGGAACACAATTCTAGTCCAATCTCTGGATACATGTGTGTGTATGTGTGGAGGCTCTTGAAGCATTGACTTTAGCCATATCCTTTGAATCTCTTCAAACTCTTGAATGGCATTTGTTTCACAATCCTCGCAAGGTTGGAATTATCCTTGTTACAATTCATTTCTTGTACCACATTTTTTTCCTTCCACTCAACCTACTATTAATAGGCTTGGATATAGCACTCCATAAAAAGTCAGCTTCTTTAGCAATGACCCTCTGTAACTAGCTCTCTTAGAGCCCATCCTGTGAGATCATCCACATAGAACAATATTCATGGAGCTCATGCTCTGTTGCACTGGACGCTGCCCAACATGCTGATCATGATTTGATTTGCACTCTCAGGTTATAAATGGAGTCGCATTATCTTAGTTCACTGCTCAAGTCACCTCTGATGATGTAATATTAAATGACTTACATGATCTTTGCTAGACTGACCGGGGAAACGACAGCAGATTCTTAGAGAATGTGTCCAGAAATGGTTTATACAGTGATCTGTGACATCAGTATTTCTAATCTTCTCTAAATGTAAACAAACAGAGCCAAGAGGACAAAGTTTTACTGCTGTTATAAGTTCTTGATAACTGTCTTGTAATCAATACATAGGAGAAATGGAAGTGAGGAGATGGAAGAGCATCCTTGCATCTTTTATGAAGAGGGATACTGTAGAATAATATAGGACTATAAATTGATGTATTAGTTTGCTGAAATAAAAACAAACAAAATTAATCATGTTGATGCTTTAGATAAAAATATTTCACTTGTGTGCCCATAAATTTAAATCATATGTAATGCATATGTTAGTAAGGCCATTTTTGCCCTTGCAGACATGGACACCTTTGTTGGTACTATTTGATAATATGTAAAAAGCCTTAAAATAAAAATAATATTTTTTTGCAGTATCATCATTTTTAAGTGTAATCAATACATACATCTAGGATCTAATTTCTTAAAGCTTTTGTTCCTTCTACAACATTTCACAAGGTTGACAGGGATGACCATGAAAAACATTAGATTTTGTGTCTGTTGAACCTTTTCTGGGTTGATTTGGGCATACGTTTACAATAACTTTTCAGTTGAAAGACTCATTTTCAAATTATTGGTAAAGTCCACCATTATTTACTATAATAAAAGGGTTTCCAGAGCCTTTGAAACAGCAACAGGCCCACAGCATCAAAATCTTAGTTTAATCAGACAAATTCACACAGTTGCAAATAGGTTACAGTAAAGTCATGCAAAGTTCACATGTTTGTATGTATTAGAGTAGGAAGTGGTTTGTTTTATATCACTACCAAAAAACAGGTTGGCATGTACAGTGTCTTGAAAAGGACTTTCCCACCTTACAGATTTTTTTGTTTCTTAAATGATCATCAGCAGACACATTTTTATATCAAACCTGAGTAGATACAAGAATGGTGCTTTAATTTATTAAGGGCAACAACTATCTTAACAACCTGACACTGTGCAAAAACAATCACCCCTTTTGTTAAATCATGAAATAACTGTTTTCTATGGGAGAATTTTAAGGCCAAAAACATTGTTGACCCAAAAGAACACACACTCACATCTCACATTTACCAAAACAAACCAAAAAAAACCCATCTTGATGATCCTCAGGACATTTGGAAAAAAGTATTGTGTGGACTGATGAGACAAAAGCAGAACACTTTGGAGGGACTCTGTCCAGTTACATCTGCCTTAAAACTAACAGCCTTTTTAGAAAAAGAAGATCACACTGATGGCGTGATGGTCTGAGGTTGCTTTGCTGCTTAAAGAACCTGGATAATAATAATAATAATAATAATAATAATAATAATAATAATAATAATAATAATAATAATAATAATAATAATAATAATAATAATAATAATAATAATAATAATAATAACTTTTATTTATAAGTGCCTTCCATGACAATCAATTACACTTCACATCATTAGGGAAAAAGAAAAAGAAAAAAAACACTTATCACAAAAAACTAATAGCCTTACAGTAAAAAATATGATGTATTTATGTATTTAAATTGATTGGATGACCTACCATGACGGGTGGCCTGGATACAATTTGGGCGGACTGAACCATTTTATGATACTCGAGAGGGGGAGAGGGGCCCATGGACGTTTGTGTTTCCTAAACAAATACATTTTTAAACACCAGGAAACAGCAAATAGAAGAATTTAAAGTTAATAATTTTTACTATCAAATATTTTTTTTAGCATCACAATTTTATTGGGGGCTTCTCTGGGCCCCCACACAGTCATGGGCCCCGAAAATCGTCATCGTTTACCCCCCCCCTTTATGGTGCCCCAGGGTGGAACCACAAATTTTGCTCCCTTGTATAACATCCTAAGGGAAAATGTCCACCCCCCGGTGTGTGACGCTATGCTGAAGCACACCAGAAAATCTACCTCTGAATGGCTCAAGAAGGAGATAACATAATTATAATGAAAGTTTTAGAGTGGTCTTGTCAAAGTCTGGACCTAAATCTGATTCAAATGCCGTGGCTTAAACTTGAACGGACTTTTTATTCTTGAAAAAAAATCCCAATGTGGGTGAATTGAAGCAATTCTGCAAATAATAGTCAATATTCCTCCACAGATGTAAAAATGTATTGTAAATGTAAATTGCCAATCATCAAAAAATCTTGTCTGCAGTAGTTGCCACCAAGGGTGGTAGAACCAGTAATTAGGTTTAGGGGGCAATTTCTTTTTCACCCGGGGCCAGGTTGATTGGACATTTTCCCCTTTTAATAAAACAATCTTTTGACAGCTGCAGTTTGTATTTACTCGGGTTAGGTTGTCTGACTTTTAAAATATAGTTGGTCTGCACTTGGTGATCCGAATGTTTAAATAATGAAAGAAAGCTATTAAATGTAAAAACATTTCAGACATGCAAATTACTGAGACTGATTGTGCAAAGAAAAAAAAAGACTTGTTTACAAGCAAACAATAGATCCTTAATTTGAGATTTGCGAAGGTGTTTCATTTCTAGTAAGTCGGGGAATGTTTTAAAAAGTATTACGAAGATGATGGGGTAATGAAGGTAACTTGGAAAAAATTAAATAGAGACTTCAAACTTCACTTCCACAAATGCAGGAGGCGTTGTCGTGCTCCCTCTTGTGGATAAAAATCAGTTTTCCAAAGAAAAACAGAGTTTTGTGATTGAGTAAAGAAAATGCTATCACTGAAAAAAAATCTGTTGAAGTCTGTTGAAAGACTGATCATTGCTTGTTCTGATTTCCCTGAAGCAATCTCCTTTATTGCAAAAAACAGAATAGATTGCGCGCGCATCGCCTGCAGCATTTAATTGTGGGCATTCTCGCACGCGCCTGCACGAGCACGCGTCAGCGCGCCTATTGCGATTGCGCTTTTTGCACAGTGTTGAATTTGTCCCGTGGATGCATATGAGAGGGGAAGCCCCCCCCTCTTCTTTTCTTTTTTTTGTTTTTTTGCAAGCGCAGCAAAAGTGCTTCAGGACGCGAGACGGCACGCGCAGCAGAGACAAGCGGACGTGGGTGAATGAAACTGGTTTATGAAGAAAGGAGGACGAAAGTGCAAGGTGACAAACAAAACAACGGCACCTCCATGGATCTGTCAAGATTAGATTTGTCTTAGATGATTTTTTGATCTTACTTAGCCCCCCCCCTTACATCGAGAGGCGGAGGAGGTCTCTCTCTGTCTGTTATTATTCCTGCAGAACAGTTGATCCTGAGCAGCCCGGCTCCAGACGGTGCTGATCGCTGCCCCGGACGACAGCTAATCGACTGCGCTCGAACAGAATGGGTTGTTTTTACACTGAGGGAGACGGGGGTCTGCTCTAAGTCCGGCAGATCATGTCGGGGGTACACGCTTCAGACACAGGACATTTTTTGGATCCTGCCATCAGCGCACCGCCAGCGCAGGGCGCGACCAACGCAGCGGGGATCGGTGGCGACGGGGCCGCACTGCCTCCGACCGCTTCTCGGACGTACTTGGAGGTGTCGAGCGCTGCCCAGGGCTATGGGGCCGAAGGAGTGTACTCCAATGGACGGTACAGAGATCACAGCAGCTCACGGATCGGGAGTGGCAGTCGTGATAGTTCCGCGGAGAGAAATCAGGGAGCTGGAAACACACCTTGTGGTATAATGAAGGTTAGTGACTAAAGCTCTTCTTCACTGTCAGTGATTTCCAAGGTTACACGAAGGAAATCTGTTCCCAAGCAGCCTGACATAACGGCAATCATCCCCATATATTTATGCCCAGTTATATTCAGGGTTTTGGAGAGCTTGTTTTGGTACACCAAGAAAACGGGACAGTCACAGTAAGTTCAAAGACTCTACAGAAGTTTATCCTAAGAATGCCAAAAACATTTGCAGAGCCCCATACCAACAACCTCTTAATATAAATGCAAGAACTTCCAAAAAAGTATTTTTCTGGATGTTTTTGATTCACAACATTTGCTGCATAGTCTCTAAATCATGCTTACATGTTTTTTGCAGAAGTACAAATAATACAGTTAGGAAAGTAACAGCGATGACGTTTAAAATTATTTCTGTTTAGAACTGATCGGCAAATTAAAGTTAAATCTGTTGAGTAATTTAGCTCTCTCGAGTTTTTAATTGAGTGAGCTGAAATCCACCACTTTCCCCAACTTAACAGTTATCAGGTACAGAACCTGGTGTCTTTTCAAGCTTTTTCTGACTATAACACTGACTACCAAGTCTGGAGCAGATGATCTTTCGCCTTTTAGATCTGTCAGTAATAGATGATAATATTATTTTTAATGACAGCCCTGCCCTAATTAGTGCTTTCATTACTGGAGGTTAATTAACTGGTCTCCCGCAAACCACTGGCAAGACACCATGTTTTTTTCTTCTTCATAATTTAAGATCACATTACTCTGCCCTAACAGTGTGCAGAATCTTGGCATATGTAGTTTACTTTGCAACTGGCAGAACTTTTTTTTCTTTTTTCCCCCCATATCTGTGTGGGCAGAAGCCGCACCCCTCCTTATAAACCATCATGCTAGTATCATTAAAGCAGCTGCAGATTATTTTTATATGGTGTGGAACTTTATCAAATTTTGTAATGTTGCAGGCACATATTGTTGGGATTTTATGTGATAGACCAACACAGATAAGTGCATTATTGTGAAAAGTAAATTAAAGGATAAATGGTTTTTAGTTTGTATTTTTCTTTTTGGTAAAAAAGAAAATGTACAAACTGAAAAAGTGTGGAGTGCTTATGTGTTTAGTCCCGTTTACCATTTTACCTGTAAATAAAATCCAGTGCAACAGATTGCCTTTAGAAGTCGCCAGGTTCGTAAATATCGGTTTAGTTTAAGTTCAGTATAAATCCAGCTGTTCTGTGAAGGCCTCAGAGGTTTGTTAGAGAATATTAGTGAACAAACAGCATCATAAAGACCAATGAACAGAGCAGACAGATCAGGGAAAGTTATGAAGAGTTTTAAAGCAGCATTAGGTCATGAAACAATATCTCAAGCTGTCAGCATCTCCCAGACCTCTGTTCAATCCATCTATTTTCAGTAGGGCAAATTTGCAAACCCCTGGTTGTCAACATAATCGGACGAGAACTCTGGAGCTGCATTCATCCACAGCTGAATTGGGGATAACTTTTGACAGGACATTAGTTCTGCTCTCCACAAATTAAAACTTGATGAAAAAGTCACAGAAAAAAGTAATTTGTTTAAAGTTGTATAAAAAATTACTGTTTAAAGTTTTCTACAAGCCATTTAAAGGTCACAGAAAACACATGGGAGGAGGTACATGGAAAAGGCCATGTGTTTTAAAAAAATTAACTCTGCACATTGCCCTGAACAAGGCATCCCTTTGGATGATACATGGTGTTAACAGCCAGATGCTGTGGGACTGCTTTCATTCAGCAGGCATAGAGAAATGACCGTACGGCTAGATAAACAATTAATTTGTTTCGATTAAACCATGTTCATGTGTTAGAGTGGCCAGTCAAAGTCGAGGCCAATTTTCAATTTTTTTTTTTACTTTGAGTCAAGACCTTAAAACTGATGTTCACAACTGATGCTCTCCGTCTAGTGTAATGGAGCTTATGCTATTTAGCAAAGAGAGGAAAAAATATCCAGTCTCTAAATGTGTGAACCTGTTGGAACCATACCTTAGGAGATGTTGCTGCATTTGAAGCTAAACTCTACTCAGTATACAAATAGCACATCTTTGTTCGAAATTCATAAAACTAGGTCTCATTACCAGTCCAAGTGCACCATGTATTTTCCTTAGTGCTGATTGGCTGTAGCCCCAAAAGTGGAAGAAAAGAAGAACATGGATGTTAGCCTCTGTGGTAGTGTCAAGACGGGTTCTACTGTTCATTTTAAAGCATATTAAGGTATATTTGGTGTTTGAATTAATAAAATAGGCAGTTATAAGCATTTTGAGAGGGGGTATCAAGTGTTCACAGATTGTAGCTCTACGTAGCGTCCACTGTATAGTACGAATGTTCATGTAGTCACCATTTGATAATGCACAAAAAAGCTGCCCACTGTATTCTTGATAAGATGATGTCTGTATAAGAGAAATTACAAACAGAAGACGTGATTAGAAAGAAAACAGTGCATGGTGGACTGACCTTATCAGTGACAACTGAGAGTCAGCAGCCACTGTGCACAAATCTTACCGTTGAGAAGAAAGTACATAGGTATAAAAGTACTCTAAGAAGCACTTGATCTGTGCTAAAAAAGTTTGGTTTATATTGGATAGCGTAAATTGTGTTAAAATGAAAACATGTTAAATTCGCCTTTCTCTGTAAAAATTTGTTATGAGGACTAGGGTGGAGTTTTAACAGACCACACTCATCATTCCAACATTCAACTGTTAGATCACGTAGAGGCAGAGCATGTCTAGTCTGTTTGTAAAGGGTGATTTTTTTTGCTGCTTAATATTGATCATATTTTCAGATTTGCATCAGGTTGACCTGAGTTTGCCTGAGTACTTGGAACAATGCAGTATACATAAGTTTTAACAGGTGCACTCCAATTGAGCATCGGACTCTCAATTGTTTAGTGGAAAAGGTTCATGCATACTTTCAGCACGCCCACTCGCATTTCAGTCACACATCGCATGTGTGTTTGTGTAGCAGTTCAAAAGGTGAAGGGGCTACGGTTCCATGGGAATAGCGAAGCAAATGAGCAATCACAGTAGCGTGTTACCTCATTAACTTGGCCCTCGACATGCAAATCTTGGAAAAGAATAGTTTGCCTGTCTGTCTCTTTAGCTGGCACCCAGCTTTGTCTTCTTGTAATATTCTCAGCAGTGTGACGGTGTCATGCCAGAGAGACTTTAAAGTGGCTAAAGGCAAGGATTTGTGATGCAAACTTGTTATGTAACACTGGACTGAGGATAGCTGTAAGGTCAGCTCCTTCATGGCTCCAGGTGGCAGCCAAGAAGGAGAAGGAGGAGCTTGATACTTAATTTACCATTACCTTTTCTATCTTCTTAGACTTTGCTTTGGAGTTAGCAGCTGAAAATAGGTTAACATCTAAATCTTAAAAAAAAGTTTAAATTTAAATGAATCAGAGAGTAGAGACAAAAGAGTAATAGCACTATTATTGTTAAATGTAAATTAAGATTAGCTATTTTTTTTAAAGTGTTAGATCCGAATCTGTTTAATTTATACACCAGCTAATGGTGGGCGATAGGCTTGTAACAAGGTCTCATCTCACAAGATCTTGCAAAAATTAAAACATCACAAAGAGCTATCACATTGTTGTCAACATGTGAAGTAAATGTAAGCTATTATTATGCAGGTAGGCCTAAGGGGCTATTCTTCATCGTCTGCCATTTTTTATGAGATTGTGGGGATGACAGATCCAGCTCGTTCTGGGAGATCTCGAAACTTTTCCTTGTCAAATGGGCTCTCCAGTTGTTATGTTTTATGGTGAATAAGGACCTAAGCACAGATTCTAATTGTGGCAAAGAGCAGAGTTAATTAATAATTTTCTAAGAAACTTACAAGGAAAAATAACTGGAAGACGATGACATGGAGCATGTCAGAGTAATGTGACAAACCAGTAAAGAACAATGAAAACCAGAGAGATTATATACTGAGGCAAAGGTGGAGAATGAGAAAGGATCCAGGTGAAACTAATCAGGGGAATGTGAAACAGCTGTAAGAGGAGAATGCTGAGCAGGGGAACTGAGGGATAGAGACCAATTAACATAGAAAACATAAAGGGGGCTAAACTAAACACAAAGGAAAACAAGAATAACACTAGAGAATAAACTAAAGTGTACAATTTGATCACAAGAATAAGTAAAAAGCTAAACTCAAAGGAATCAACTAATAAGACATAACCTAACCGCAACACTGAACAATGAGCTGATAAGGAAAAACCCAGATGACCATAATAAAGAAAGAAAATGAACACAAATGTAAAGCAAAATACAAACGCCCATAGTTGATGACAGTAGGTTTGTCATAACGGGACAGTTGAAGTTCCAATGCAGTATTTGTGGGGGTGTGACAGTTTTAGTGATGCTTATAGCATTAAAAAAGACTTACTGTCACTTTTATGATTATTACAATAAACGCCACAAAACATTGTGATAAACTTTTTAACTCCATATTGGCCATCACCAGTGGGATCTGCCTGGAAAACCTGGGGACATCCGGATGAGATTCCCGAACCTTCTCAACTGACTCCTTTTGATGCGGAGGACCAAATGCTCTCCTCCAAGATCCCTGCTGGCTTATGAAACTCCTCACCCCATCTTGAAGGCTGACTGCAACCACCCTATAGAGTTTTCAAATAATACATAGAACCCTCATTTAAGAACAGGTTTTTGTAATTACTAGGTTTTATCTGTCTCATCATAAAATCAGTTTGATGATCCGAATCATTTAAGTTTGACAAAAACAAAATAAAATCTATAAGGGGGGTACTACTTCTTTTTTTTTTACAACACCTTATGGTCACTTGTGGCATATATTGAATATTCTACTTTTATAAGTTCAAGTTCATTCTGATACTTGAGCAAGAATGTTCCAGTAGCGAATCTGTTCAAAAGCAGCATCTTATATCTCATTTTGCATTGACTAGTTATGCTTCTAGCTATTGGTTCCCTAATATGCCACTTGACTGATCACCCTGAGGACACCCTACACCAAACATGATAATAAACAACCACTCACTAACTATATCAGGGCATCATCTGAGATGCGTTATATACATTCTGGGTCGTCTCACCATGCTTAATGCAGAAAAAGAGATGCCCCCCATTAATTACATTTGAAGTGATATAATTATGATACAGATAACACTTTGGGTGAAATGCTCATCTTTGCTATGGTATTTCAAAGGGCACAAGTAATTCCCACAGCTCCTGCAGTGACAAGCTGCACTCAACGCTTGGATATTTTTGGAGAAACAGAGAACTGCACTGCGTAGAATAAGAGACAACAGAAGATGTGAAATGGTGATTACAGACATCTAGGGCTGCTGAATCATCACTCGCTGCCTTGGATGGTTTCCACAAAGCAGCAAAAGACAAACATCTGAAATAGACCCCTTTTTTAAAATTCAAAGCTTAACACCAAACAGTTTTCGTTTCAGTAAAGGTCACTCATCCACAAGAAACACAAAGCTCACAAAGCCCCGATTGTATTTGCGAAACAGGAGTAATTAACACCTCAGTGTTGTGAAGTTAAGCTGTGAGAATGAGTGATTTAACATGTGAATTATTTTAATTGTATTGTGTTTTTAAGCAGGTTTGAATATATTATGTGGTGAACATATTTTATCTTCAACTTGCTGGGCTTCAAACCAAAGTATAGAGAAATTAAGGTTTTAACAGGCCTGAGTGTTTTATTGACCACACTGAAAGGTTAAAACCCTAAAAACAATAGCTTGATAGAAAAACATCACTTACCAATGTGTGAAAGTGTCCTCCAGACAAACAGATTTCTTGGAATTATTTAGCCCTCCATGTTTGTGGTGATTCTTTTTTTCAGTTATCCTCAGGGAACCTGTCTAACAGTAATGGCACTACAGCAGAGGAAGAACGCCTTAGATTATGTTATTTGTCTGTATGTCAGAGAAATAACTCTGGGTGAAATAATGTGAACAGGACATTGATCTGGTCAGAAGATGCATTAGTCTTGTGGAATGGTCTTAGCCCTTCAAGGCAGCTAGTGTAAGGATGAGTAATGCTCATATTTGTCAGGCGGATGTTACCCAGGAACAAGAGTATGTTGAATGGGTGGAATAATACATCTGCAAGGACTGCTCCACCTAGCTTTGCTCCTCCATGTTTCTTACTCTATATATGGCACGTTTCCCATGATCACATTTGTTGTCATGTCAATCTGCAGTGAGGCAGAACAAGAAAGAAAGAAGGTACACAAAGATGAGAGATGGTGATGAAACCATGTGCAACCCTCAAAGCAAAGAAATGGGAAAAAAAGTTTCCCTTACTGTTATTGCTTTTTGACAGTTTCAGGTTTTGTAATAAAAGTTTTTGTCTGTCTTATAAGGAAATGTTTTAAATTAAGTTATTTCTGTATTCATGAGCAGATGATTAACAGGCATTCTGTTATATTGCTGTATGAGTTCTCGTGTTCAGGGGATGTCAGGGGATGGAGCTGTGCTTCTCTACGTTTCTTTCATTACACATCGTAATTAAAAAGGGAAGACAATGATGGTTGCAGGTGAATCCCGCACCGATACTTGTAACAGCCTTGCTTTATTTACTCAGACAGTCAATGTGTTAGGCTTGCCAAAAGGAGTCTCCATTCTGTCTTCATGTTCACACAGTTTCATTCATATGTTCCTCCTCATGCTGTCTGGGGCTGTCTGATGGACTTATCTTTGTCCCGGAGATCAGAACAGAGAGAAAATGATTAATTCACAACTGGGTGGGTGCACGTGTGCACAAGCTCTTACAAAATGGGGATTTTTGCAGGCTCCTTGCAAAGTGCTACATCAGCTTCTGTCACTTAAAGAGATGGAAATTGGAGAAACAAACAACCTTTGCAACCTTGCCCTGAGACAAGAAAGTACAGTTTTAAAGCAAACTTGTAGCAGGAAATTCAAGCAGAGTTTCACAGGAGGAAGGAAGAGAGGTAGTATGTGACCTATCAGAGAACCTTTGCATGGAAACAAATCTGATCCCTTGCTCTCACATCAAACAGACTGTATGCTAAACCTTATTAATATTTTTCTATGGTAACATCATGTTCAAACAAGTCCGATTTTCTGGAATGCTTCATTTAAAAAATATACATTTCTATTAAATGAGTTGACAGCCAGGTCCAATACCAATAATATTCCTCCGTAGAGAAAAAAACATTTTTTTAAACTAGTTAGCATACCTGTAAAGCCTAGTTTATACTTCTCCTTCAGCAAGTTTGCACTCACATGCACACGTATTTACCAAAATGTTTTCCCTTTATACTTCCCCATTGGCATGTCAGTGTTGCAAAGCAATTCCCCACCAGAACAGCAGCAGGTGCAGATCTTTTCTGTCTGGTCTGCCTACCATTGCAGGGACATCTCTGGTCGACGACAGTTTATTAACTTCAGCTTCTAAACGCACTTCCACTCAAAGAGCAATGGCCAACAAAGAGGGAATTGTGATTGAGCTGCAAATCTTTTTACTAGAAGTGCAGCTCATAGAATGCTCTAAAAATGCATGTAAACAAACAAACAAACACAGTGGTCTGTTTTGTTGTTCTCTACACCTCCTGGCGTTCAAAATCGCCAAAAGACCATATTTAAAAAAAAATGGCCTTGCAATATAAAGCATCTATTGCCCAAAAGCTGCACTGACTACTAATGACATCGGTAGAGCACCGTTCTGGTGAAATGAGCTTGGACTGATGTTGGGCTGACCAATCACAGAAAGGCACTCTCCAAACAATTGGGCTCTACTCCATCCGTGCTTTCTTGTCGGTCTGAGAGCCCTTACGTTGAACGGATAATGGCGCTGCGTGTCTCCAGACCTCCGCAGACTGAGAAGTATAAACTAGGTTTACAACTGTATCCACATATAGCAATGATAGTGGGTTAAGACCTTAAAACATATTTTGCTTCAAATTTTAGGCTGGCCTCGAGAAAATAAACTTGACACATAAGCATAAATTTATATCAGCATGACTTTTTTGGTTCCTTTCCTTTTATGTAGCAGTTTTTTTTTTTCCACTTGCAATGCTTATTCATTTTAAAGAGGGATCGCAGGCACTGGAGGTCATTTCAAGCCAAGGTATAGAAAGCAACTCTGCGATATTGATTTCACAAGATCTATTTGTTTAGCAGGAGTTTTTAAGTGCTAATTTCACAGAACAATATACCATTTTGCTGTTTTGCTCTTTGTAACATAACATTGAGAATGTAGCAAGCTAATATAATTGTATTTAGTCAGGCAATCTTCTCAAGTCGTGTGTATAGTAGGCAGCTACAACCTTTACAGACATGCTACTTGTAATTTGTCTACTGCAGTAACAAAGTTACTGGGGGTGAAAATTTTGTTTTCAACCCATGACTGACCATGTTTTTCATTACCAGGAGAAGAAAATGTCTTTATTGTAAGTGAGGGAAAGGCGTGGAACCCTTCTTTCATTCAGGTGACTGGCAGTGTGTAGCAAAAGAAAGGGTCAGGCTAGTGTTTTGCCTGAATATGTTCCATATTGTTGGAGAGAACTTTGGCTACTCTGGCAGTTTTTTCTTGAATCTCAAATGGATTTTTACCTGTAGGAACAGTATGAAAAATATTTTTGAAATCTGAAACTTGAAATTTAAAACGTTTTAAAACCTTGATGTAACTTGATACAGGTAAAAAGTCTATGGTTAACTGTTTTCAATGGCTGAAGATAAGAAGTGAGATTTTGCAAAAGATTTGGCAGTTTCCTTCCATAAAAACTGGGTGGAATGGATATGATGGATTACACTAACCCCTGCTATCCACGCATTTACTCGCGAAGCTCAGCAGCGTCCCTTCCCCCCGGGAGGATAATATATGCTATGAAAGTGTTCCACGCAGTTGGCCACGGAAGATCATAAAGTCACAAGAGAATTGCAGTTGCATAACTTAAAGGGTAATATTTTAGTAAGTATCATAAACTCACCATCCACTCCCAAAACTGCAGATATTTCTGTCCTCTTCTGTTCTCTTTTCTCAATTTGTCCTTGTAAAAATGATCACTGGTATATAAACTGGGTGATTCTCCACTTCAAGAATTAACTTCTCATCGTCCATCATAAAAACCAACAAATTAGACCGAATTACTTCAAACCTGGTGTCACAGGTAATGATGTGTTTATTGTTCGATGCAAAAACAGAAGAGTTTTGTAAGGTGGGGCAAACTTCTTTTCACTGTTTTCACTGATGTTTTGGCTTTTGGGTTTTATTAAGCGTAACTTGATGCTGAACTCCATTCTTCATAAACACCTCAGGTTGTCTCTGTGGATTGGCTTGGTACATTCAGAGCTATGCTTTATTGGTTCTCACCATGTTAGGGATGATATCTTTTAGTACATGGGATATACCAGAGACCCACAGTTGGTGTCATTTAAAAAAAATGTTGGGCTGTCACAGATGATAAAAAATGTGAACATCTTAGGCCTTCCAATAATGAGGGAAGAGGTTTGGAATGAGAACAGATTTTTCTTGTGTGATTCAGTTGCCAACCACATAAAATGATTTTGTTTTGTTTCTTTGTGTCAACATTTTTATAACCAAAAGAGAAGATATCACTAATGGATTTGATGTGTTTCACTGCAATTCTTATATAATTTATTGGTTGTTGCCATGGCTGCAGACAAATTTAAAAAGTAATAGCATCTGACTTTATCAATAAGTCATTCCTAAACGGCAACACCCACAGAATCAAAACACCAGTTGTTACTTAATTTATCCTGCATTTTTGACAAAGAGTTTTCTTTTTCCACCAAGGATAAAAATGTATTTTTACTGTATATTTATTACAGTTCACCCCAAAGCTTTTACAGCTGTAATGGTGGCCTTCACCCTGGCTTGCATTAAAGATGTTGGACACCCTGTGTCTTCTGCCGCTGTGCCCTCTCTGAAGCTGACTGTGACCTGGTGTGTCCTGCCCCGGGGTGTCTATTTGCAGGTTACAGTGCAAGCGCAGACATGTGACTCAAGCATTCCATGAAACACTCACACACATGCACAAGTTTGTATTTCTACCCATATTAGGACTTTGTATTGACTTCCATTCATTTTAGTAACTGCATTTATGCCTAACCCAAACACTTACCCTAACTGTAACCATTACCAGTATATTCCTAACTCTAACCTTAACCAACACTTAATTCACACTATACCTTTAAACCTAACCCCTATCCCTTAAAAAGGGGGTCCACCTCATTAGGACTGGGCTTTAGCCCCCGTCTTCAGAAGGTTAGTTAATACACTAGAGAAGGTCACACACACACACTGCTTGGTCTCTACAGCCTAAGCACAATGCGTATGCATGTTTATTTATTCATAGGCCTTATATGAGCTTATTTGCTTAATTAGATCATAATTTACATGTCTACACACACTATATTTGGATTTCTTTTTTGCATGTGTGGACTGATGGTAGTCAAACCAGAACTGGAAATCTGTTATAATTCCAGTTTTCTGTCTAGAATGATCCTCTGATCTGTCAATGATCAGATGTTGAAAGTGCATTGGTTTGTAGAATCGGTTAATGCTATAGAGTTAAAATGAAAGATGAGAATGAAGATGGAAGGAATTTAAACAAAACTCCGTCTATTAAATTTTATCTGGGATCCTTTTTTTCCAGTCTGGGTTAATGTGAGGCTATCTATATAAGTAAAGAGGGGGAGACTAAACAGATTGCTGTTCAATGACCGTCAGTACATAGATGCATGAAGCAGCAACGGACACTAATTTATTTAAATCTCCAGTGTCTAATGACCTAAAGTTATGCAGCTGCATAACAACAACTAAGACATGATATAGTATTAGCACCTAAATACAAAAATAAACAGTTTATGTTTCTGGGAATCCCCCAAAGCCAACTTTTATCAGAAAATCTATGTGTGGCCACAGATCCAACAATCTTTTATAGGTCATTGTTTTTTGCAGATAAGATTGGAGATGGGAGAGGAAATTAAAAGAGTATTCACACAATTGTATGCTCAGATAAGGTTGTTGTAACCTTTGGTGATACGGTATAGACACTGTAATCCTAGAACTCTGGAATAGATCCAGCATCGTATCAACCTTTGTGGGTAGATTCTATCTGATAAAGTGCCATAATGGAAGATGGGAAACTGACCATGTAGTTTTTAGCTGCTGATAAAATCAGAGACAGGTCGCTTCATATAAAGCAATGTTCCAGTTTGGCATTTATGTTTAGATCACAAACTGAACGAGTTATCTGAAAGGGCATAGACTAGAGGGTTGCGAGTCCTTTTTGCTCAAATTTTCATGCTCACATTGAAATGTTTTTTTAAAACTTTCACTTTAATTTGAGCTTTTACTCTCAGTGTGCCAATAATACAACTTTTGTAGCAGTGCCTGTGTGCAAAAACAGAAGCATTAATAATACAGACACTAAACGTTATTGGTCTTTTCGGTCATTTGAAAGCAAATGATTTGATTCACAATTGTGGTGTAAAAATATATACTTTTTAGTTTATAGATAAATGTATAATTATTAAGTCAGCCCTTTCATTTTACCAAGATGTCTATTTTACCTTATTAATGCAGTCGCATCATGTCAGCTCCCAATACAAAGCAGGTCAGGCAGAGTAGGTGACTTTAAAGTCACAGCACATTGCACCACAGTATAAGAAAGGCACATATTCTCATGAGTCTTTTTGAGTTAAGGGGATGATAAATTACTTTTAAGACAACCCAAATCTATTTTCTTCAGTGCCTTAGTTTGTGCTATGATGACCTTAGATAAGTGCATGCAGGGACATTAATGGATGTAGCTATGAGGTTATGATTGATTGTATTAAAAGGTCAGCTACTCATGCAACAGGAAAGTTGGTTGGGTAATCAGAAAGAATTAGGGTCAGCGTGCAGCTTTAATTGGGTCTGGGAGATCAAGTGTTTCTATGTGGGCAAGGTAATTGATAAATAACAGATTTTCAAACTTACAGATCTAATTTTGTTTAAAAATGTTATAGTTTTTGGCCAAAAAGAGGATCCAAACAGCTCCACAATTTTAAAGTTCTGGAATCCCTTACAATGAAAAATTTATGTTGTGTAGGCAATCAGTGTGACTCAAGTTTCATCATCTAGACTTTCAGATGTTTGCGTGCAGCCCAGATGTTGGTGACGGTGCAGGGTGGAGAGAGACAATAACACTCCATTCAAAGGGTAAGGCAATGGGAAGGCAATTTTATTTGTATTTGCACGCTTTCAACAACAAGGTAATTCAAGGTGCTTTACATGATTAAGGGGTAAAATAAAAATAGCAGTAAAACACAGATAAAGCATAAAAGTAAAAACAGCAATAAAGCAAGAAGCACACACAAAACATATGATACAAGAAAACATTAATCAAAGGCAGCTCTAAACAGATGCGTTTTTAGTTGTGATTTAAAAGAGCTCAGTGTTTCATCAGCTTTGCAGTTGTCTGGAAGTTTGTTCCAGATTAGAGGAGCATAGAAACTGAAAGCTGCTTCTCCAAGTTTGGTTCTGATTCTAGGGATGTTGTGTAGACTGGAATTAGAGGACCTGAGTGTTGGGGGGGGGTTGGTATAGTAACAGTAGAGCTTCAACATACTTTGGTACTAGGCCATTCAATGATTTATAAACTAGTAAATATATATTTTTGAAGTCTATTCTTTGAACTACAGGGAGCCAGTGTAAGGACTTTAGAACTGGGGTGATGTGCTCTACCTTCCTGGTTCTTGTGAGGACACGAGCAGCAGCGTTCTGGATCAGCTGCAGCTGTCTAATTGAATTTTTAGGCAGACCTGTGAAGACGCTGTTGCAGTAATCAATCTGACTAAAGATAAACGCATGGAGGAGTTTTTTTAAAGTCCTGTTGCGACATTAGTCCTTTAATCGTAGAAATGTTCTTCAGGTGATAGAAGGCTGACCTTGTTATTGCCTTTATGTGACCCTGGAGGTTCAGGTCTGAGTCCATTACTACAACTACATTTCGGGCCTGATCAGTAGTTTCTAGCTGTATTAAATGAAGTTCTGTGCTGACTTTTGATCGTTCCTCTTTAGGTCAAAAAATAATTAATTCATTTTGTTTCTGGGTAATGCTAAACCACTGCAGACAAAGAACATGACAATTCAGATACTGAGCAAAAGAAGACAAGCAACAACGCTACCTTTTGAAGAAATAAAGTGTGAGGAGAACTACTGTTTTTCCAGTTTGGATAATTTGTATTTGACTTATTTTTTTCTTCCTCTTTTCTTCTGAGTACCAAGTGTACAAACCTTTGCTTTATCTGCTCCTGTGAGGCGGTAGTAAAAACTGTAAATCTCTCAGTGGAGCATTGTGCTTTAGCTGAGCTAGAAACAACATGAAAAAAGGACAAGCTCATGTTGGTCTGGTCCATCTGACTTGCTTTTATGGATGCAGAGGTATGTTCAGACCTGAACTTGTATATTATATTTCTATGTATATTTGTGATAGTCAAAAATGCTACGTTGGCTGTGCATTGATGCTTACTCACGAATGTGCAAACTCCTCTGTTAAATGCTGCACACTAATGGGGGGTAACTAGCCTATAGAGTAATAGAGGTAGGGTAGGCAGAGTTGAATTTAGAGAAGAGTTGAAAAGAGGTTAAACAGGAATCAAAATGGTACTTTTGTGTTCTACAGCAATATGCCATTAGCACCGTTGGTTGGCAGTAATCCCAAGCAACAGGGACGGAAATCTTTTCCATGCAGTCAAGAGACAAATGGATGCAAACAGAGAGTTATTAGGCTCAACCAAATGGAGAATGTAAAAAATGTGAAGCCAACAAATAAAATCTTCTGAGGCCAAAACAGAGTCTCTTTTTTTTCTGATGTGATCCCAAATGCATATTTGTAAGTAGGCATTCACACCTGTCTAAGTTCATGTGATTTCTCTTTTTGCGATTGGAGACAGTTACCTGCCTTAAATGCAATTAAACAAAAAGCTGAGAAGGATTCTCTGAGCTCTGACAAATCAAATGTTATTATGATTTGTCACACCATCTTTGAGCTTTAAAGTAGTGACTTTATTTATTAATGACTAGGAGAGAAGACACTTTGTTGCCACCTGAGCAGTTTTGTTGTTTTTCTCTAGAAAATGCCACAAAATATAGTGCCCATTCCTCAACAGAGAGAAAAGACCAGCTGGCACTATAGCAGTACAGATAATGAAAAGTATATGGGTGCCCTCTGAAAATATGTCGATTCATCAAGGAGCTGCAACAGCCTCGACTGAAATCTCAGTTGAAAAGGATGTAGATGTGAGTAAGACAGGAAGCCTGAAAACATCCTGTTACTGACTTAATGATGCACATGTGAACTGTAAACAGATATATGCATGGGTAAAAACAGACAGGTTGCAGGGTTGAGTTCGATGTCAGTGTTTCCATGTTTCCTCTCAATATGATGCGAATGGGGTTTTTTCCTTAAGACAAAACATTACTGTAAAAAACATATTTTCCTCTTTGAGGAAATTTTGTAAGGGGACAAATAACTTTACCAAAATAAGTATTGAAAAGCTTGATGATAAAAAATAGTCATAAAAGAACTTTTTTTTAAAATTTGGTGAAATCATTGCTGTAAATTGTTAATCTGAAAACTTTTTTCCAGCCTATTGCTGGCTGCGTTTTCACCTTCTGTTACGCCTCACTAACATGCAACAGGAAATAAGAGCATTTTGGATTTAGTTTGTAGAAAATCTGTCCTGTGTTATGAAGGATCTACCCTTTTTCAATTTGCCTGCTTTATGTGCCTTCAGGTATAGAAATGTATGAATGCTTTCTGATGTATCATGAAGTGCCTCCATTCTGCTTTCTAAAAGACATATCGGCTTAAGAAGCTCCTTGAACAGCTATATCTGTCGTTTGTCCCGATTTGAAGTAAGCAGCACTACCACTCCACATTTTCAGACTCATGGTTACCTGCTCAGCAGCATTCAGAGGAAATTCAGTAGAGCGGCTCTTTAAATCCATTTTTAACCAGAACTCTTTCAGCTTTTTTGAATTTTTATACTTGTAAATATGTAACACGTGAAAATACGTAACCCATGCAAATGTCATGACTTATAATCAATTCAGAGTCAGTCAGTGTTTTCTGCTTTGTTTAGTAACAATTATGGTTTTTGATATGAGTGACCGCCCAGAGTGACACACCATCAAAAAATAAAAAAAATAAAAATAAAAATAAATCTGTCACTTACACGCTGTGCACATTTTCTACTTTTTTGTTGCATGTTCAGTCAGTGGGGAGGGGGCAAACTTTGTGTTGTGCACAGTGCTTGCTAAAAACGCTAAAGCTAGTATGTGAGTAATCAATTAATCTACTGTCCATACCCACTTATCTATGCAGGGTCATGGGAGGGCGGCTGGTGCCTATCACCAGCAGTCATTGGGTGAGAGGAGTACACACTGGACTGGTCACCAGTCCATCACGGGACAACACAGGGACACCCAACACAATTCAGATGGAAAGACAATTTAGAGAGGCCAATTTACGTCACATGATATCATGGTTTTGACCTGTGGGTGGAAGCTGGAGTACCCGAGGGAACCCGAACGCTACCAACTGCGCCCTGCACAGTGGCGCACGGTTTGATTTAAGACCTTAAATTCTGTGCTAAACTGAAAGACTATCTTAGGTTTTATTAAGGAACTTTGGCTGTATTTGGTCATCTTTGTTTCAAATCTTGAACTGGAGAAATCTACACTGAACAGAATTTCATTAGGCGGGTAATAAAAAAAAATCTTCAGTGTACCGTCTTTCTGTGTAAATATCTCATGTTACAACCTGAAAATGTGCTGGTTATTTTCAGGTGCAGCCTATATATGTACAACATTTATTTTCTTTTAAAATTTAGCTGGTGTATTCAGGTGCGCTCAAATAGTCTGAAAATTAGGGTTAGCAATTTACAAGGTCATCAAATGCAGAGAATGTTAACAAAGAAAGTATGTTTCTTTTTTATAGATTCAGCTCAGCTCCCACACTTCATGTTTATCTGAGTGTGAGTTTTTTCTCTCTTCTGTAGCTGTTGTTACCAAGCCAGGCTTTACTTCTGAGAGGTGTAGAAATATATAAAGAAAGTGCTGCTGTAGTAAACAAGACAAACAGGGCAAACAGGGGATGTCAGTCTTTCCCATCACTCCAGATAATTAGTATTCACACTGTATTCACAAACAGCTCATTCTGGGATTGATAAAAGTCGCTTCAGCCCTCCATATGTGCAAGTGTGAAAGTGTTGCAAACAGGTGTATGGTTCTCCTGCTGCCTGTCTTTTTGGTTATGTTGCTTGTGGTTGTGTGTGGGGAGAAAACAGTGTGTATGTTTGTGTGGTATTAACACTGTGAAAGATGGTGGTGTGGCTTCACGCATATCTGCCATTTACAAACTGCACTCTATGATCCCACAGTTCCATAATAAAGTGTGTGTGTGTGTGAACAGTGGGCATCCTCAAAGCACTTCTAGGAAACTGCACAAAATCACCCTGGAGCTCACTACAATAAGATACACCATGGAGAAAGAGGAGTGGAGATGAAAAGCAAATCTGGCTGTAGATGAAGTAAAAACTTTCTATGTTTTGCTGTAAGGCAGTATATTGATAATCTAAAAATGAGACAAAAAGAAAAAGACTTGAGGGAGAGGGAATGAAAAATGCTGGTTGTAGTGGTGTCATGCAAAGGAACCTACCTGAGGAGGTAAAGAGAGAAGCTGCAGCAAGTGTGTAGCATTCACAAGACAGAAGGATTCATTGGATGGTAAGGAAGACAAATGGGGACAAAGAGGGGAAGAACTTAGAATAGGATGGCTGACATGATGATCCCTTAAATCTCAAGGCTGGCCAGGTACCAGTAGATCAGCAGATTACAACAGAGCAATCTAATTTGAAACTGGTTTATCAACAATGATGCAGGAGGCACCGGGGTGGAACACAGGTGAACTGCACATCCCTTTTGGGACTTCAGACTGCACGCACAATTGTGCCGTCAGCCACACGCAGACGTGCACTGTTTGCTAATGTTAAATGTCTTCCTTTCCACACCAAAGTTTGTCCTTGTAGGAGAATGAGCGAGTCCTCCTTCTTCAGCTGCTCAGCCCCTCCCACCCATTTCCCAACAGGCTGCAGATGGATTGAAGAGGAAAGGCAAGAGGATTGCATTTCCCAGAGTCAATGCTGCATAGGTGATATAGAAGCCTGGTAGTGAGCAGTAACTTATAGCTATGACTGAGCATCTTCGCAGACCCTCCCCTGCACTTCAACTATTGATTTCAGACTGTCAAGAGTTGTGATTGGACACCTAGATGTGCCAGCGCCACTTGTGTGACAATAATATATGTTGGAGCTGTTGTGTTTGTTGGCTGTTTGCAAGCTTCTGTCAATTCAATCACTACATCATTTATTGATGAAGCGGTTCACTGAGAATACATAGAATTTGAGGCATAAATATGTTATTTACCTTCTTGGACCATCTAGTTAAATATATTTTTTAAGTCCCTTGACATTGGTTTGCCACATATTTGGGTCCTGACTTTGACCAGTACAATACTAAGAGGATACCCAACTTAACGTGAATTGTTCTTCAATTCAACTTATGTAATTAATTTTGCTAAATTATTTACCTGTAAGCGTGAAATCATAATTTACAGAAATAAAAATGTGAAAAAAACAGTTTATGTATAATTAATCCATGTTTCACTTAGTGAGTTGAGTTACTGAAATAAATTAACTTTATAATTTCTAATAATATTCACATTTATTGAATATGACTGTAAATCTATTGGTACGTCTAAGTTACCTCAAAGATATTTCCTGCATTAAAAGTAAAAATAAAAAAGCTTAAAGATTGTTGGTGCAGGAGACATGATCTTTATAGCCAAACCTCCATTGTACTTCTCGGGTCTTATCAATTCCCATCCAAAACCGGATTTAATCCTTCAGGTAAAGCTGGTAGTGCACATGAATAGTGATTTTCCACTTCAGTCAAACACATTCCATTCTAATAATTTGCATCTCTCCCAGCATCTCTATCAAACACTATTATTTTTGTCTCTATTAGCAATGTTACATCTTCATGTTTATCTCTTGTATTTGAGTAGACGTCTCTCCTAAATACTGGAAAAAGCAAAACCAGTTGTTATATGCCCATGCTCAAATGAGAATATCATGTATTAAGGGAAGAAAAGCAAATCCAAAACCATCTGATCCTAAGTAAAAAATAACTGCAAAATCTTGAATTAAGTGATCTGAAACACATTTCTTTGGGGAAATTTGAGTTTATTTTTCCTAGCCACATCTAAAACTGATTACTGATAGACTTGTATATTTAAGAAATCACTTTTCTAGAAAGAGTTTGACAAGACGAAGTAAGCTAAACTATCTCAGTGAGCTACACATTCTTCCCTGATCTAAAGAAATTGAAGATTAAATGAGTCTGGAAATGATTTAAAAGCCACTTCTGACTTTTTGGGACTCCATTGACCCACAGTGAGAGTCATCCGCACAAGAAAACATAGACCAGTGCTGTTCTTAAGGAGTAGTAGAAACCTAACAAAATTACTCCTAGAGTGCAACGGCCACCAATCCAGGGGGTAAAAAAAAAAAAAAAAAAAAGACAACGTAAAAGAAACAACAGCATCTAAAGCAATGCAGACCTTGCTATTCTCAGTAAAGGTCAGTGTTCATGACTTAATAAGAAAGAGACTGGGGGAGGGAAATGGCATCCATGGGAAAGTTCAAGGTGAGACAAGCACAAAAAAACACCTCACATTTGCCAAAAAAGAGAAAAAGATATTGGGGGGACTTATGGGATAATACTGCAGTCTGTGAACTAATGAGAGACATGGGGAAAAGTCTGAAAGGTGTGTTGTGTTACCTCTCGTGTAAGACCGACATAGCATTGTAGAAAAAGTTTTTCATACTGATAGCCAAACATAGTGATGGCTGTGTGATGTTCTGGCGCTGCTGTGCTGCTTCAATACCTGGATGACTTCCTGTAACTGATAGAATCATGAATTTTACTCCTAGCGAGAAAATCCTAAAGGATCTTTTGATGATCAGAAACATTCTGGTGTGACAAAAAATGAAATGTGTAATGGAGGGGAATTCTTTTTACAGCACTGTAAGGCACAATTTTCCCTAGAGGGTTAAAAGAAAAACTAGAGTTCCAGACTAAGATAGGTTGGTCTTCATAAAACCAGGAAAAAACAAGGCTTCTGACATTTTAAAAATCACTTGAATAAAGTGTGGAGGATGGAGTGGTTAAAATGTTTTCATCCCACAGATAACACTAATTTGGGTAGAATCATTATTCAGGTCCTCTGATTTTCTTTCATCCATTTTACTTTACAAATCAAAGCTTTGTCTTGGTCTGGAGCATGACAGAAAGTGAAAGAGGATGTCTTGCTGGGGAACCTTTGTCTTCTCTTTAAAAAGCAGAAGCTGAAAGCTGAACCATCAGCTTGAAAAATGTGGTGAGTTAACTGTACTTTTTTTTGTGCATGTTTGTTTCTTAGAAACAACGGAAGACATCTGTGGGGACGGTGCCTAAAAAGTTATTTTTTCTTCTTTTGTAGCAGAGGAATGAGTAATGTTTGTTTGGGATAACGGTGGGAGGTTTTCTGGATAGGACACAGGTCGCTGAAAAACGACAAACAGTGACTGAAAGGCAAAAGGAATCCAAAAAAAGTTTTTGAAGCAAG
Source organism: Valencia hispanica (assembly GCA_963556495.2). NCBI lineage: Eukaryota > Metazoa > Chordata > Actinopteri > Cyprinodontiformes > Valenciidae > Valencia > Valencia hispanica. Next base: position 35,884,521 of record OY747718.1, read on the forward strand.
CATGCTGGTGTTGGATGTATTTTGCACTTTGCTGTGCTTTCATCATGCTGACTCAGCACTTTATCAGAGAAAAAGGAACAGCAACTGCACCCATGGGTTCTCATTGCTCCAGCAAAAAATATATATTTGCAATCCAAAATAAATCCCAACAAAGAAGGATTACAGTTAGAAAGGAAGGGTAGATGAACTATTTCTTAACATCTACAACCCTACTGAGTTTTCTGCCATTTGAAACCATCATAAATTAGCTGCCGTTTTACCCCCTCCCTTCTTTCACACCAATTGATTTCATTGTAGAAATCATTGATTTTTTTACAATTTTATACTTTTTCATTAAATTAAAAAGAGGATCAGTCACTTTGCTATATTCACGACAGTACACGTAGATTGATGTCCTTCAGACCACCTCTGCATAGCTCAGGAACAACATGTATTAGAGGCTCAGTGAGTGGTGCACAGCAGCGCTACAGTTTAGGTCCCAATATTGGTGAACTGGGTTTCCCTTTCAGCCACAACAGCATTTATGTAACAGCTTAATGGTGTCATAGTGAACTATGTTTTTTTTCTGGAAGCACAATCAATGCTTACACATTACTCCTCTGAACATTTGACATGGATTTTGTCTTTATAAAAAAAAAAAAACAGGATTTACAGCAAACATGTGCTTTAAGGGATCATTTTAATTTGGCAGTCTGCTTCCATATGTCCAGACTCCCCATGTACTTTAATGTTAGATCAAAGGGATTCCCTCTTCTGCTAGCCCCTGAATCTGTTGACCTTCTTTGAGAGAAAATTAACAAACGAAAGACACTGCAGAGCTGCCAGGCAACCAGGCCACTCTATTAACCCTGTTTTTACATTACTGTCCACATTTTATATTAATGAATGAAGGGGAAATTTGGAAAAACACAAACTTTTCACAGCATTTTGAGTAATTAATTATTAGAGTAATTTAAATATAGTTGTCAAGTTATGTTGCAATATATAGTATTTTCGATCTCAAGATACCAATAAAATGTCAGAAGATAGATCAATATATGAATCACAATAACACAATGCAACGACAATTATAAAATGTCACATAGAATAATTTGCATATGTTCTGCCCTAGATAGGAACCTATTAGGGTTTTGTCATTAGGACATGCTGTTCTCATTGTAATGTCATTCAGACCAATGTTTTTTAGGTTATATGGAAATTTGCTGTGCTTGTAATCCTAATGCAGCTGAAAAAGATGATGGAGCTCTTCTAGTTGTAACTGTTGACATGGCTATATTTATTTCAGACAAACCATAAAGTTGGAAAGTTACATCATGCAATTTAAGAGAAGACAGACAAACAGTTGAGTAGTTGAGATCACAAGTCTTCCCCCTTTTCTGTTTGTGTTAATTATTCCACTATAGATAAAGAAAGAAGGGATTTCCTTTCATACTGTTAAGCTACCATTACATTTTCAGTTAAAGGTAAGACAACTTTCTTATTGCAAAAAATATAATCACAGTAATTGTAGTCAATATTGAAATTAAAATACAATTGAGTTTGGAAATAACATACTTGAATAACTAAGTACTTGAAGAAAATTACTTTGTGCCTTCCTGTTGAATCTTTGCTCACAATAACTCACCAATTATTAATTCAAATGTAGGGCAAAATATAAAAAATCTGCAGTAATTGATCAAGAGGCAATTCAAAATAAATGACAAACTATATTACAGTATCAAAAAACTATTTAAAGTATAACATAAATTAGATATATTAAAATAAGTTAAGACAAAAAATGATCACATCTAAGGTGAAATTAAACAAAACAACCAAATAAATTTGCTCAGATTTTAATGCACCTATAGTTCCTTTACATGTCTTAATATTTGGAAAATAAATGCAACACAATTGAGTAGTAGCACATAAATAACTCCAAGCTTAAATTCCTGTTATCTGATTTATTGTTTTGCGTAGTGGTGCCGACGTCTCTGGGCAGCAAATCTTGCATATCATGAGATTTTGATCCATGTCTGTCCCTTAGAATCTTAAGCGTTCCTACAAAAAAAAGATCCAGCTCAACCATTTTTGTTTGTAACATGCTCCCAATTGCTGCACACTTTCAAAATCTATATGCCAAAAGAGTCATGCAAAAAAGGTTGTTACTATTAGGGTATTTTTGTTGTTTGCTGTCAAATTCAAAAAGAAACTGAACAATAAATGAGTTTAATTTTAACAACAATAACGGTATATAGACAAGTTTGTGGTCAACCCAATGACTGCGAGGAAAAAAGTTCTGTAATCTCAAAACAGGCCAAGTTCATCATCCCTCCACCATTGTACGTAGCAATGTGAAGTGTTTATCCGGAAATGCTGTGTCAGACTTTCGATAAACATGGCACTCTCAATTATGAGTGACTTCAATTATTTTTCTGGAGATGTTCAACCCCTCCCAGTTTGATAGGCATCCATAATGAATGTAATTAACATTTTGTTAGCTCACACCTGCATGCTCCAGATGAGCAAGCTTCCAAAACTAGTATTTTTATAGAGCTGGTAAACATGCTGATGATGAATTGCTGAAGTGCATTTGGTTAGGCACACTTGGCTGCTATTTCCACTTATAAATCTTATAGAAGCTGCAAGTCTGTGTTATTCCCATGTCTGTATGTATTAGGGTGGCTGGTGTTCCGTAAAGTGTTGTAGTTTTTTAATCTCCTTCCCCACTGACACCTCCTTTCTTATAAACAAAGTAAAGTGTTTTTGGACATTAAAGTAAGCCTTATTTTGCCTTAGGTGTGGACATGACTGTCTGATTTTGTGCTTTGATGGGGGAAAACACTGCATCACATGTAGGAGAGAAGCAGAAAGCACTTTATCAATGTTGGCGTGCATGGGTGAATGCGGCTTGGAATTTAAAAGCTTTCAGAGATGTCAACACTTTTTAAAAAAAAATCATAAAATAAATGCTGTTTACCATTCAGTTCTGTTCTAAAGCTGTTTTCAATATAGGTTACCTGCATGTCAAATTATATCATAATGTTCTGTTTCAAACTAATGTGTTAGGAAAATGCAGAAACAGACCTTTCTGCATTTGTTTAGTCTTCTTTTCTTTTCAGGGTCCTACTCCTTCTTTTCCATCACAGGTGGGATTGTGTATCAGATCAACAGCTTGATTAAGCCAAGTTCCTCCAGAAGAAAGGTCACTGTGAATAAATTTTGATTTACTCAGGCACAGAAAAATTTTAGTTAATTCTAATTAGGGCTTAAATAAAGTGTGTTTTGATCACACTGAAAAGTTGTCAACAAGAAATCAAATAAGTGTGTGATGAAGATGGACCAGACAAAATTGGCCAGAATCCAGGTTTTCATGGTGCATTCTGGAAATCAATTAAGTCCAAAGCTATGATAAAATGTTTGCCGAGTAATTATCATACGCTGACGTGTTAGAAAAAAAGATGTGTGTTGAATTTTGCAGCAGGTTTTGCTTTAAAATTAGCAAATCTCTTGCCCCTTTTCCCTATTCCCTGACTGATGGCAATCAAATATCTGATTAATCCGCTAGCTGCTATTTTCTATCTCGCGTATGTTTGATGAGATTAGTTGCTGAGCACTTGCATTATAACACCTCCTGCCCTTCAGCTGCCCTCTCCATGCAGAACGAGAGCAAAACATAAGAGGAAGGAAACACAGGTAAAGAGCATCCACAGTGAACATGCAGTAAAAGTTTCATTGGTTCATTATTACCTTGCTGCAATGTTACAGCATTGTTCAATCTGTCTTGCATTCTGCGTCTGCCCAGTGCGGAAGTGCAGACCTGGCGTTGCTGTTTGTGCTTAATGAATGTAGTAAATCAGGCAGGAAGCTCACAGATGCAGCACATTAAATCACAATAAGCTCTTTGTACAAGAAGTAAAAAAAAACAAGAACCTTCCTTGTCCACGACCCAGTGTTTATACAGCTTATGGCAAACAGTGAATTGGGCGGGGTGGGGGGGACAAGAAAAAAATTTGTCTTTTTAACCTCTGTTAGTTAAGGACTAATATTCTGACGTTTTGTTGTGACCTCAAAAACGAATTTAGAATTGAAGGAAACATAATAAACACATGAATATGAATAGACAGGAATAGTCTTTTTCAGCGTCACCCTGCTTGTGACTGACTGTAGGGGTTGCCTTAGGAAGTGCTAAGCACAGCTGGAAAGGGTTTTTCTTTTCAGTGGAATGGATGCAAAATCACCCAAACCTTCTGCACAATGAAAGTATTGATCTTTTAAGCACAAATGAGAATCTCCTGAAAGAGAACAATAACTAGGTTTTCTGTAATTATAAGTAAAAGCTCCTGAAAGCTGGTTTAAAGTGGACTTTATCACCACAAATAAATTGTTTTAATTAATTAAGCTTTGTGTTATGTTTTCTCTGCGACCCCAAAGCCCTTGACAGTTATTTTGACCCTGCTTCCATTTCTGTGCCACACTCAAAACACCCACACACTCCAGGCTTGTTTTTCACTGCTGCCACTCTGCAACTGGATTTTACTTTTTTTTTTTTTAAAGGACATACTGTAGTCCCTACTGTTTAGAGACTACCTCTGAGGTCTGCTGTCCTTGTATAGATTAGCAACATCATGACTTTAAGCCTCTTTATAACTTTAGATAAAAAGGTCTCCATCTTTATTTTGTAGAATTTTTGGTTTCACGTACCGCATTTAGGATTTTTAAATCTTTTTAAATGAGTCTCTGATGTGAAACTCCTCTCCTAAGGGGACTGTTTTGTGTTGCCTTCCAGGCAATTTTGAGAAAGCATGCCTCTTAGCTCACCACACAAATCTGTCATGATTAGGACTGGGAGAAGAGGCTGGAAAGATCCTCCCTTAAACACTGATGTGATTTTGATGCCCGGAAGCTACTACCTCTTAAGCTCCTGTTTCGAGGGTTTCCCACATAAATGCAAAGCAGAACATAAAACACCTCTAAACATGCGTCTAAACGAACTTCCTTCCAAGCCAAACAGTAGACAAAGATAGGATATGACAAAGCATATCTTATCTTTGGTTTTGTTACAACAAAACACCTGCAAATGTTCAACTGAGCTCAAAAAATGTTTCGAACCGAGTGGCAAAGTGTAAAAAGCCTCACACAATTATAGAGGATTTCATACTGTACCATAGACGATTTCAACAATTACAGACAACAGCAGCGGGCACAATACCAGTTATTCCACAGGTCCAGTAATACTAGAGGTCTCGCTAGATATTTTTGCAGGATAAAAAAAAAAGAAATCCATCAAAATCTAAAATCCATAATCTATTTTTAAAAGTCTTTTTTTTTATTATTCAGTTTCAAGTTCAATTCAGAAATACTTTATTGATCCCAGAGGGAAATTAAGTTTTGTTGTAGCTCAACTCTTTCTTTAAGACGTTGCTGTAGATCATGATGGCTGTGGGCAGGAAGGATTTCCTGTAGCGGTCTGTGTTGCAGCGAAACTGAAGAAGCCTCTGACTGAAGACACTCTGTTGTTGTAGGATAGTCTCATGAAGAAGATGCTCAGGGTTTTCCATATTTTTTTTTTGATTTTATGAAGAATCCTTAGCATCATCATCTCCAGATGTTCCACAGTCGTCCCCAGAACAGAACCAGAACCTTCTTTATCAGGTTGTTTAGCCTTTTTAAGTCCCTGGCTCTGATGCTGCTACCCCAACAGATGATGGCTAAAGACATTACACTCGCAGACATTACTAGCCTGTTGGACTCACAGCAATCGCTAATATATAAACCCATGATTTCAACATACCCTTTTTCCACGGCAGAACTCAGCATCATCTTATTTATGATTGTGAATATCAAAAGATAAAAAAAATCCGGAGGTTGGACTCCTTTAGTTCACATTTTAATGGCAATTGAGCTCATGGTGACAGTAAAAACGAGGCTAAACCGTAATATACAGTCTATGGGCTAAACTTTGGCAAAAATGGCTATGCCAAAGACTCTTATTTTGAAATACCAGTTCTGATGACCGGTAATTCCTGAGGCAAGCCTTCGCACTGAGCAAACAGGTTCAAATTCAATTCAAATTCAAAATTACTTTATTAATCCCAAAGGGAAATTAAATGTTGTTGTAACTCATTTTGCAAGTTCCTTCAAAGATTTGTTGTAGATGCTGATGGCTGTGGGTAGGGATGATCTCTTGTAGCGCTCTGCAGATCTGAAGAAGCCTCTGACTGAAGACGCTCTGTAGTTGTCTGACAGTCTGATGTAGAGGATGCTCTGGATCTATGGCGTCTTCTTTTCAACTCATCAGGGTTTTGTGGCTGTAGTTGAGGTATTATTTGAGCTTTTGTGATGTTAATCAGCTGCTGCCAGTTGTAAACCACCTTGTTGCCATGGTTATGCATCATAACAAATGTCCAAAAATAAAAAGTATCAGCAAAAATCCTTCCAGCTGCACAGCATTCAAAACCAGAGAGAACAGTTGTCCACAAAAACAATGTTTCTACCAGAAATGGAAGAATTAAAGTTTTTAAAAAATAAAAAAATATGAACCAAAGTAACAGAGCTACTCCAACATGCTGCCACCTTGAGCGGCGCAATTCCGGAATTGACATTGTAACATACATAAAGATGATTACTTTTTGCTGTAACATCAAACACAAAATAAAGATGAAACCGACAGCTTCATAAGCACACAAAGTAATGACACTGGCAAATGTGGACGAATAACAACAAGTTGCAACTACAGGGAAGACGACAGGTTCTAACAGCAGAGGAGACGACAGGTTGTAACAACAAGTTGCAACAACAGGGAAGACGACAGGTTGTAACGACAGAGTAACAAGACTACAGCAATTACAGAATTAAATAAACCTGAAAAGGCTAAATGTTTGGTCAGGTTAGTCATTTACATGTGCAATGTAGTAATCAATTGCAAGTTTGTATCTGCAGAAGAACTGCTGCCAGTCACATAGGACGCACCCAAATGCTAACTTACTTGTTAAGTTGACATATGCAGTGTGCGTATGAACCTAGACAAACATTTTTGGCACATTTGGAACCTCATACACTTGTGCTTAATCAGATGTCTCAAGTAAAATTGCAGCAGAGATTATTGCTATGAGGTTTTGGATTTTTGCCTCTGACAGATGACTTCTCATGTGGGTTTAAATGTTGTTCTGGAGGCTGATTTCGCTCTGCGCTGCCACACTGAAAAAAAAAAACACACCCTCAAATACGGAAAATAGTCGGCTAGTTCCATTGGCAGGCGCATTTATGATATGTCCTTTTACATGTAGGGACTTTGAAGGGCTCTACACAGACAGGGCGCAGAGGGCTGCATTAACCTCGTCTCCCTCCATATGCGGGGTCTAAACAGCCTAGTCCAGAGCTAAATGATGTAATGATCGATGTCTTCGAGAATGTGGGAGAGACATTCAGCAGATCTCTATAAAAATTATCTCCAGAGGACTGCTTTACATAAAAATAATAGCAATGTGTTGATTGTTTTGCACCTACTAAATCCCACATGTGATCAGAATAATAAGTTTTGGTAAAACAAACAAGTGACAGCATGATTAGCTCTGCTGGTTTTATGTGGCAATATGCATAAATTCCTCCTGATACACCTATCTGGCATAACATTGTGGCTACTGACAGATAAAGTGAATTAAGAATAATTAACTCTTCATTATTGCATCTGCTAGTGGGTGTAGTATATTAGGCAGCAAGTGAATATTCTGTTCTAGAATCAGGAAAATGAGCTAACGTGAAGATTTTAGCTAGTTTGATGAGGGCCAAGTTGTGATAGCTTGAAGACTGTGTCAGACTTGCCTACCTGAGAAAAATATGTTCACCAGGAAGCACCATGAAAGAAGCTAAGCCAGCAGAGCCAATGGGATGGTTTAGGCTTCTGCTAGGACACCTTGGGTCCTGCCATCCATGTGGATACTGCTTTAAAATGGACAACCTATTGTATCTAATCCTTACTTTGGACATGTAAACTCTTTCATGTAAACAGTATTCCCTTAGGCCTTTAGCCTCTTTTGGCAGATAATGCACCCCTGCCACAAATCAAAAATGGTTCCACAATGATTTGATGAGCGCACCAACAGGTAAAAGGTATTGACCTGACCTCCAAGTCCACCAGATTTCAATCGAACAAGTGTTTGTGGTATTAATAAATAAATCCAATTCACAGAGGCCTTACTTTGCAACCGACAGCTTGTCATTTTACACTAGATGTATTCACTAAACAGAGAATATACACTTAATTCCTAATTGCATAACAATTTTCCACCACAATCTGCTACTTGCAAACTTGTGCCAAACCCCTCTTCTGGGGTTAGAGCTGTTTTAGCAGCAAATGAGGGACCGGTACACTATTTGGCAGGTGATCTTAATGTTTTGTTTGATTAACGTTGTCATGGGGTGAGCCATGCTGCCAAATGAGTTACTTGGACACTTTGTAGACAAAAAAAAACAAGATTACACAATTTTGTTTCTTTTGTTACATCTGTCTGATGATCACATGTTGGTTACTTGATATTAATAGGAAAGATTACCAGACATGATTTGTTGTTTCGATCTTACCTTGATGTGTTTTCCAAGCCACTTTGTCAAACCAGACCAGCCGCCTTATATGAAGAGGCTAATTGTGGGATGTTCAATTTCTAATGCACTGCCTAGGGGTGTTTGTGTTTGTCATACAATTTTTAAGAAAAGAACAAAAGCAAGTTTATGCAACTAGACAATTTGACGTCATGGTTACGTTAAAAGATTTGGGTGCTGGTAAATAATATGTGTATTTTTGATTATTTGTAACTTGCTAGTGTGATTGAATACCAGTTAATTGTGGTTTTCCCCGCACTTACAGCTTCCAGTATAAATCTTGGAGTAGAAGCTCCCTTGTGAGGATTGTGCAAATTGGGCCTCAGTAGGCAAAGAACGCTAGAGCACCATAGCCAGGGGCCTAGTGCCAGCTTATAAGCTTTGTTATAAGTTCAGTTTTATTAGTTGTTGTAGTTGCAGATGTTGGGTGTTTTTTTTGCACAGTATTTTATTTTTGTTTCCTCTGCATCATTATCTGCACAATGCCCTTCCGCTTGCAGAGGAAAGGAAAAATAAAATCAAGCCACCAGCTGAAGACTGAAGTTTGAATCCTCCTTCCAATGATAGGGCAGATCATACAAAAGCATAAAAATCCATGAATTAGATTTTGGTCTCCTTTTTGTCAAAGTATTCATATTCCTGTATCTTAATCCAAGTTTGGCTCTCTTCCTGGAAACTCCTTTCTTCACAGAATAAACTGGCTTCTAAAAATAGAAAGCCCAATTCTACCTGCTTATCGCCCCTTACACAATAATTTCCTTGTGTCTTTCTGATCAAAGGGAACCCCAGTTTTTCACCCTCATGCCGTGCTTCAGCTGTTCCAACTCTTGTATTGGACCACCTAGTCGGTTTTAAATGGATTCTTCTCGCTGCAATCCTGCCAGTCCAGCTTTTTTAGGCAAACACAAAGGTCATCTTCATCCACAGTTCTTCTGTGAAGTGACCACATTTCTGCTCCTATGCCCCCTTTTCTCCCTCCACTGTGTATTTACACGAACACTTACATGCATGTCCTACTTTTGTGTCCAACTCTGAAAGAAGTTATTGTTGTAAAAAGTATTATGTTTCAGCATTTTCTTAGCTTCTAATAGAGACAGAAATGCACCAATCAGAACTTTGTTGCCAATTTCCTATAATATTTTGTAAAGCTTTGACATTCTGACACTTATTTCGGGCAATTTGATTTCTTTTAAAGAGCTATTTTTAAGAAGTGTAAGAATTGCATTCAAAATATATTTTATGAGCACACTTTAACTATGTATATCAGAAGGACAGCTGACATCTATGTGAGAGGACAGTCACTGCAAAAAAGTGTTTTACAGTTAAAAAAAAAGACAAATTGATTGATGACAATATTTGAAACCATCTTTAGCATTTTATGTCAGTGATCACCATGATTAGCCTAGCTCGTAGCACAAAAACAGCAGATCCTTGCTTTAATTTTGAGATTTCCCAAATACTCTAAACTTTTCCAATTCCAGCATGTTCCATAACAGACCAAAGTTGAAAGCACAAGAAGGATAAAGAAAAGATTAACTTTACTATGTTTGGTTCAAGCCTTTCTGTTCTCTGCGCTCTCATCCTCTCGCAGCTTGAAAGAATTGGCCAGCCATAGAAAATACAGTTCATTGCAAATGGCATTTTACATCTCTTCTTGTTCTGACTTTATTACAAGCAAGTTACTGGTACAAACAATAGCTAAACTCAATTTCAATTCAATTCAGTTTATTTATATAGCACCGATTCACAACAGATGTCATGTCCAGGCACTTTACAATAAAAGTCATTTAAATACAATCATACAAACATTACTATCAGTTTAAAGTTTTCTATTTAAGGAATACCAGCAGATTGCATCGAATCATTGACTTGAGGTTGGGCCCCGTTGATGTAGACTCCAACCACAGCAATCCCTCAGCAATTCCTCCTACTGAGAAAACGTGTAGTAACAGTCGAGAGGAAAAACTCCACTTTAACAGGAAGAAACCTCCAACAGAACCAGGCTCAGTACAGGTAGCCATCTGCCAAGACCATCTGGGCTCGAGAAGACCGAGCACAGACACAGAAAGAACAAAAGGAACTGATGTAAGAGTACTTTCTATATTAAAGAAAGTAAAAACTTGATAACAGGACATAGTGGATGTTCAGTTACTGGGAGCATCATCCCAGTTGATGCCACCCGTCCAACAGGGCATTGCAGTTAAGTAAAGTGGCAGACCAGGTGTAGCATCTATGGAGAGAAAAACACTGAGAAAAAACTAAGTTAACAGTCAAAATAAAAAATACAACTAGAGAGTAGTAGTAAATAAAATCAGCAAAGTGAAGAAAAGTGGTCAGTCTGTACTTCAACAGTCTAAGCCTATAGCAGCATAAGTACAGAGACAGCTCTGGATGACCTAAGCCACTCACACTATAATCGTGATTTTAAAAAAAGTTTTAAGCCTGCCCTTAAACGTAAACAGAGTGCCTGCCTTACAGACTAAAGCTGGGAGCTGGTTCCACAGGAGAGGAGCCTGATAACTAAAAGATCCGCCTCCCATTCTACTTTTAGAAATCCTAGGAACCACCAGTAAACCTGCAGTCTGAGAGCAAAGTGCTCTGTTAGGAACATATGGAACAATCAGATCTCTGATGTATGATGGAGCTTAATTAATAAAAGGCTTTATATTTAAGGAGGATCTTAAATTCTATTCTGGATTTAACATGAAACCAATGAAGGGAGGCTAAAACAGGAGAAATGTGATCTCTCTTTTTAATATTCATCAGAACTCTTGCTGCAGCATTTTGGATCAACTGAAGGCTTTTAATTACATTTTGTGGACTTCCTGATAGTAAATAATTACAGTAGTCCAGCCTTGAAGTAACAAATGCATGGACTAGTTTCTCAGCATCCCTCCTGGACAGGATGTTTCTAATTTTAGCAATATTCCGGAGGCGAAAGAAGGAAATCCTAGAAACCTGTTTGATATGGGATTTGAATGTCAAGTCTTGGTCAAAAATAACACAGAGGTTCTTTGCATTATTACTGGAGGCCAATTTAATGCCACCCAGATAAGGTGATTAAATAAGCAGTTTCTTTTTTGGAGGTTCTTGTCCGAAGATGGCAAATTCTGTAAAAGCAGAATGTTTAGAGTCATCCTGTCATGATTTTAGCTTTCGGACTCTAGTGCAGACACACAAACGACTCAGTGAGACTGGAGGTAAAGTTTGCAAAAGTAATTTATTTTCCCCTATTGCTCGAAGGGTCCAGGAACACAGGAACTCAGAACCACGGGGAACTTGGAGGACAACCACTGGAGACAAGAGATGGAGGTGAGTGATCTTTCAATGTTGCTTGGCAGGAGGGAAAAAACAGAAGTTTGAGGGTTCTTACTTTGCCGTTGGTGCAGATTCCACTGAGGAGGGATTGGGGAGGATGTGGTCCTTGGTGCGTGGAAGAGGGACCGACCTTGGGGTGTTTGTCTCCAGGAAGCAGAGCGAGGGTGGACAGGCAGTGGGGACCCTGAGCTCAGCCAGATACCTTGAGGAGGAAGCCCAGGATGCCGGGAAGGAGCAGACGCCCAGGCTGCAGGCCGACCAGCAGGTCCGGGACCGCAGAGTGACTGGAGGGAAAAAGGCAAGGAGGTAAGGATCTTACGTGGAGTAAGTTGCGGACGGTAGAAAGGCAGAGGAAGTGGCTTGTTACCACACGACGCGGTTTAACCATCTGGCGTCTGCTCCAGGTTGGCACTCTCCTTTTGAGTGCTCCTCCTCAATCAGGCTGAGTGGCACCAGCTGCAAGAGCACGATCACCAATCTGCACCCTTGGATGGAAAACAGGTGAGGCGAGCACACACACCCACACAATCCTCACAGTACAGGGGACTGTCGGAAACCGGTCTAACTTGGGAAACGTGGAACGTGGGATGTACACGGATATGGGCTGGAAGTTTCAGGCGAAGGGCCGAGGGACTGATGACCCTTTCAACAGGATATGGACCGAGGAACCGGGGAGCCAATTTCCTGGGAACACCTTTGAGGGGAAATTCCTTGGCGGATAACCAGACCAACTGACCGGGTGTGTACTGGGGTGCCGGGAGACGTCGCCGGTCGGCGTAGCGCTTATTTAGCGCCGAGGAACGTTGGAGGGCGGCTCTGGTCTGTTCCCAGACCCTTTTACAGGCTTTGATGTGTGACTGGACCGAGGGGAGTACTGTATCCGGAACTGAATTGGGAAGAAGTGATGGCTGGTAGCCGAGGGAGGCTTCGAAGGGTGAGATCCCTGTGGCTGCTGAGACATGGGAGTTGTGAGCGTACTCAACCCACGGGAGATGTACGCTCTAGGTGGAGGGGTTGGTAGCACAGACACAGCGGAGCGCCTCCTCAAGCTCCTGGTTGAGTCGCTCACATTGTCCATTAGTTTGGGGGTGAAAACCGGACGTTAACTGGACTTGGGCGCCGAGAGATGAACAGAAGTTCTTCCAGACTTGGGATATGAATTGAGGCCCCCTGTCGGAAAGGATCTCACTGGGGATCCCATGGAGCCTGAAAACATGGAGGATGAGGAGTTTGGCGGTCTGGGCCGCGGTGGGCAGCTTTGAGAGGGCGATGAGGTGGCATGCCTTGGAGAAGCGATCAATGACTGACAGGATAACTGACTTGCCTCGGGAGATGGGGAGTCCGGTGATGAAATCGACCGCTATATGGGACCAGGGCCGTGCCGGGACTGGGAGGGGTTGGAGAAGGCCGGATGAGGGTCGGTGAGTGCTCTTATTCTTATTACACATCGGACAGGCCAGCACGTAGTCCCTGACATCCTTGTTCAGGCCCGGCCACCAGAGATGGCGGCGAAGGAGGGCGATGGTTCGACTTATGCCAGGGTGGCACGAGAACTTGGACGCGTGGCCCCACTGGATGGCCCGGGAGCGAATGGTGGAGGGGACATAAAGGCGATTGGGTGGACCGTTGCCAGGATCTGGTTCGTCGACTTGTGCCTTCTTGATCTATGCTTCTAGTTCCCAGGTGAGTACCCCTATGGTGCATGACGGAGGGAGTATAGTGTCGGGAACCTCCGGCAAGATGTCTGGGGAGTACTGACGGGACAAGGCATCGGGTTTGGTGTTTTTGGAGCCAGGTTTGTATGTAATGTTCAGATTGAAACGGGAAAAGAAAAGGGACCAGCAATATTGGCGGGGATTCAGTCGTCTTGCCGTCTGGAGGTACAGAAGGTTCTTATGATCGGTCCAAACTATGACTGGGAGCTCCGTGCCCTCCAGCCAGTGTCGCCACTCCTCCAGGGCCAGTTTAATGGCTAGGAGCTCCCGGTCACCGATGTTATAGTTTCGCTCAGCTGGGGTAAAGCGTCTGGAAAAGAAAGCACAAGGGTGGAGCTTTTGGTCGGCGGGGGAGCGCTGGGAAAGAACCGCTCCGACCCCCGTGTCGGAGGCATCCACCTCCAAGATAAACTGGGAGTCAACATCTGGGTAAATCAGGATGGGGGCTTCTACGAACCTTTTCTTCAACTCGTTGAAGGCCTGGTCGGCCATCTGATCCCAGACGAAGGTCCGCTTTGTGGAAGTGAGGGCGGTCAGGGGAGCAGCAATGGTACTGAATCCTCGGATGAACCTCCTATAGAAATTTGCGAAACCCAGGAAACGTTGCAGCTGCTTCCTTGAGGTGGGATTGGGCCATTCCTGGACTGCTCTGATTTTATTTGGATCCGTCTTCACCTGTCCACCCTCGAAGACGTATCCAAGAAAGGAAACAGAGTTTAGGTGGAACTCACACTTCTCCCCCTTAACGAAGAGTGAGTTCTCTAGGAGACGCTGGAGAGCTTTACGGACGTGCTGGCAGTGTTGGGGACCCTGAGCTCAGCCAGATACCTTGAGGAGGAAGCCCAGGATGCCGGGAAGGAGCAGACGCCCAGGCTGCAGGCCGACCAGCAGGTCCGGGACCGCAGAGTGACTGGAGGGAAAAAGGCAAGGAGGTAAGGATCTTACGTGGAGTAAGTTGCGGACGGTAGAAAGGCAGAGGAAGTGGCTTGTTACCACACGACGCGGTTTAACCATCTGGCGTCTGCTCCAGGTTGGCACTCTCCTTTTGAGTGCTCCTCCTCAATCAGGCTGAGTGGCACCAGCTGCAAGAGCACGATCACCAATCTGCACCCTTGGATGGAAAACAGGTGAGGCAAGCACACACACCCACACAATCCTCACACATCCATGTTTTTATGTCTTCAAGATAACATGCCTGTTATCTTACTAACTGACTGCATTAATCAAGATTTATGGATAGATATAATTGTGTATCATCAGCATAACTGTGGATATTTATGGTCTCTAATGATTTTTTCATTTGTTTGTTTGTTTGTTAAAAGTGACCAGTAAAATCATAGGTCTTCCACAGAAGAGAGAATCTGCTATATATGGGCGCCACTTGTGCGAATAGTCAAAGCCATTTTTTGTCAAGACCACCCTCTGCATGATGAGTGTAAGCGGCTTCAGTCAGGTTGTAGATGCAGAGAAACACTTAATTGGCGGTAATAGGATTAAAGATTAATTTGTTCCTGATGCAATAGCTTTCTTAAACAAGTACATGTTATCTGATTCCCTTTTAGTGATATTTTAGGCTGACCTGTAATGACATAAAATCTTTTTCTGGAGGACTTGCTGCAAACTGAGTTTCCCATCTGGAACAATAAAATGATCATGATGATGGTTGTTCTCTAACCACCCTCCTAAGCTATTACAGGGTACCTTTAGTTATTTAATTTCAGGGTATCAGAGTAAAGGAGACTGAATACAATTTAGTTTTCAGGTTTTTAATACAGATAAAAAACAAAGACTATGCTTATAATGTGAAAAAAATCCTTTTAAACTACTTTTTCAAATACCTTTATTGTTTTCTAACGTTCATTTCAGGTACTTATGCTTAACATTTATACTTTATAGTTAGGATTTGTCCTTGTAGGGTGCTCTTTTGAGCTTTATTTTTGCAGAAACACATTTTCATCTGTTACATTTTAGACATGGTTGAACTTGAATAATGATGGTCTAAAGTCTTATTCAGATGGTTGTTCTGTTGAAACATTTATATCAAAAACAAGCAAATATAACAGGTGTATAAAAAGGTTTGTTATGCTGGAGATTCAAGATAACTGGCCTCAGATACCAAGCAAGAGTTGTTGTTCCCCTCTGGCTCGGGAACAGTTCATGAAATGCTTTGCCAGCAGACAGAAGGAGCCAAACCGAACATCAAGCTCATAGAGATTATTTATAGAGTTGTGTGGGCTTCACGGACGCAGGCATGGGATGTGTCAGAAAGAAAACGCATCATTGATCAAAGCGTGCTCAGAGACGTAGTCCTATTTCCACCAAACGCACCGATGGAGGTTTGGTAGAAAATAATAGCCTTTCCAAAGCCTCCGCGTCCACTGAGTTGCTGCGTTATAGTAAGCTTGCCTGCTCTCCTGCCCACGCAGTCTTCTGCACCTCCACAGGTGACTGGACTTCACTGAACTCTCGCCAATTTTAGTTTCCATCTCCTCTTTCACTCCTCTACCATCTAAATAGCCTCTCGGCTCTAGATGTTTAAAATACACACAGGGTGGGTGTTTGAACAGTGATCGTGCTGCACAATCTAGTCCGCTGTGTTCTTCCACAATATTACTCAGGTCTAGCATTAATGCAGTGTGTGTTTGTGTGTGTGTGTGTGTATGTATGTGTGCATGAGGGGGTGTAGAAGAGAAAATAGAACCTTGCTGGCTTTGAATTAGAAATGCACCACAGTGGAGATACAGAAACGAACACAGAATTGCTATCAAGGACAAGCTGCATGTGCAGTGCACGTGTGTCTTTCACTTGCAGCTTGTGAGCCTCACAAGGCGCATCTTTCCGAGGACATTGTAGGATGTTTCTCTGCCTTGATTTCCACCTCCCCATGTCCCACTCAGGGAGTAGATAAGTGGGAAAAAGGTGAGGTGTAGGAGAGGAATGTATAGGTGTCCTGTGCTGCAGCAGCCGTAGTTGTAGCAGAAAGGGGTATCTCCCCCCCCCCTACTAGTCGCTGCAATGCAGATGGCCGTCAAGGTTATGCCGGTGTGGCCACAGTCACAGGCTGAAACATTGAGGATGCCAGGCTAGGCAATACAAGAGACAACCACAAGACTTTAAGACATTATTTTTCGTTTAGGAACTCTCAGAGAACAAGACAGACGGAAATCTTTACATTTTGCAAAAATATTTCTAGATGGCACAGGTATTTTTTTATTATTATTTGCAGAACAAATCTGTAATCTTTTGGCTGCTTTCCATTTCAGCAACCTTGAAATTTTAGGTGAAGGGTAAATGCCATGAGCTAGCATGACATTGGGGTGTCAGGGCGCCATTTCTTGTTAATCAGTCTCTTGCTCATCCTCAGTTTCCTCTGTTTGGGTGAGATAAACATGTCAGTCTTAGCCAAACTGCAACACTTAGTTCCTCAGGCTCTATATGATATATTTCAGACAGTGTTTATGTTAAAGTTGATAACAGAGTGGCCACATTTGATAGCTTTTCACTTTAAGGCCATAGTAACACAGTGACATCTAGTTAAGAGAAAAATAGTCCTCTACGATGAACACATTTCCACATTCTATGTCTGTCTGTGTTCATATATCCCAAATGATTTCTCTGGCTTCTCTTTTTTATTGCACCTGAGGCTCTGGCAGACAATTCATTGTGAGCAGGTTCGAAACAGCTGCCTCTGTCAGATAATAATAAGGAAGTGATGGATCATTTCTCTGGAAGCATTTAGGAACGTCACTTGTACTCCAACTAATTGTTTCCTGGTATTAATTCAGCTTTTTTATTGGTGCCCTTTAAAAAGATTGTAAGTAAAGAAAACCAACGATTAAGGTTGAAAAGATCTGCAAGCTAAGTAAAGCAGAAAGAAATACAGTTGGAAGCAAATATTTATATTTACTATATAAAATGGTGCATAATCTTTTTTTCCTCACTATCTGACCACAAACAAGACAAAATATTTCTTAAAAAAAAATTATGTTAGGATTACGATTACCAAGATCATTACATTCCTATTTTGTTTTCTATGAAGCACCAGATGACAATAGAATTCATTTAGAACAGGTTACCTAAAATACTTTATTAAACAAACTTAATAGCCTTATGTAACTTATTTTTTATGTCTCAAACACATGCATACATGTGTGAGCAAACTCTCCCCAGTGGATAGATAGCACACGTCATACAATAAGTTGCATCGACCAACTGAATGCATAGATAGAAACATCTACATTTATTAAACACTTTCAGGGTAGGAGGGTTGGAGGTACTGACATACTGTAAATATTCCCAACTTCGTTAATTAACCTTTTTCATCAGTATAGGGTAACGCATCCAATCTACCCAACTCTCATTGAAAGAGTTAACCGAATCACAGACACACATGCTTCCATTATTCTCACTATTAACAAATAGAAATGATTTTAGTCCTCCTAACTGACCTTAAACAGGAAAAGTTTTGTCTGATTTACCAGTTGCTGGTTAGAAAGTTTTTTTTTTTCATACAGTATATATAAACATTGGGTCTCAATCATTAAAAAACAAAACAAACAAAAAGGAAGTATGAAATGACAAGGAAAATGCAAAGTTAACAAGTGCCAGTCATTAATAGTCTATTTTAAATATGATCCTTTTAGTAGATAATAAGAAACACTTTAAAGTCCCCCTCTCTCACATTATTCACTTCACAGCAGAGCTAACAATTGTGCCGGTGGCTGAAAACTATTTTAGGAAATGAAAAGGACTGAATGAGGAAATAATGCTTTGAGAAGAGACACTCAATTTAATTAAAGCAACGTTGGGGTATTATACACATTTATGTGTCATCCATTATGTCTGTGAGTCCTTTAGCAATATCTTTTGAGGACTTGACTTGCTTCTCTTAGTTTGTCAGTGGGACAAAAAAGGTATTTGGCAGCTACCAATGTGCAAGTTCTCCCACTTAAAAAGATGAGAGTGGTCTGTAATTTTCATCATAGGTACACTTCAACTGTGAGAGACAGAATGTGAAATAAAATTCAGGGAAATAATTTATTTGTGTAATGCTGCATAAAATAAGTATTTAGTCAATAACAAAAGTTCACCTCAATACAGAGGTCAAACATTTCCTGTAGGTCTTCACCAGGTTTGCACACACTGTAGCTGGTATTTCTCCCCATTCTTCCAATCAGATCACTTCTAGAGCTGTGATGTTTTGGGGTTGTCGCTGGACAACACATATTCTCTATTGAATTGAGGTCTGGAGACTGGCTTGGCTACTCCAGAACCTTAAAATGCTTTTTACAAAGCCACTCCTTCGTTGCCTGGGCGGTGTGTTTGAGATCATTGTCATGCTGGAAGATGTAGCCACGTTTCATCTTCAATAGTCTCACTAATGGAAGGAGGTTTTTGTCCAAATTCTCACAATACATGGTCAAATTCATCCTTTCTGTAATACAGATCAGTCATCTCGTCCCCTTTGCAGAAAAGCAGCCCCAAAGCATGATGTTTCCACCCCCATGCTTCATAGTGGGTATGGTGTACTTGGGATGCAACTCAGCATTCTTCCCCCTCCAAACACGGCAGGTGGTATTGATACCATCCATCCATCCATCCATTTTCTGTACCCGTCACTCTTGTGCAGGGTTCAGGTTTGCGGTGGGGAGGGGGGGGGGCTGGTGCTTATCTCCAGCTGTCATGGGGCGAGAGGTGGGGTACACCCTGGAGAGGTCCCCAGTCCATTGCAGGGTGACACAGAGACACACAGGACAAACAACCATGCACACACACACTCATGCCTAAGGGCAATTTAGAGAGACCAATTCACCTAACAGTCATGTTTTTGGACTGTGGGAGGAAGCCGGAGTACACGCATGCACAGGGAGAACATGCAAACTCCATGCAGAAAGATTGGATTTGAACCCAGGACCCTCTTGCTGCAAGGCAACAGTGCTACCAACTGCACCACTGTGCAGCCCTGCGTTGATACCAAAGATTTCTATTTTGGTCTCATCTGACCACATCGCATTCTCCCAATCCTCCTCTAGATCATCCAGATAGTCTCTGGCAAACTTTAGATGGGCCTGGACATGTGCTGGATTTTAATCCATGATGATGTAGTGATGTAGTGTAGTGTAGTAACCTTTGTTAATGTGATCTCAGCTCTCTTCAGGTCATTGACCACTTCCCCCCATGTAATTCTGGTACTGTTTCCTCACCGTTATCTCAAGATCATGTGTACCCCATGAGTTGAGATCTTACATGGAGCCCCAGGTCGAGGGAGAGTGCCAGTGATCTTGTATTTATTCCTTTTTCTAATAATTGCTAACAATTGCTCCAACAGTTGATCTCTTCTCACCATCCCAGTCTTGTACACCTTGTGCAGGTGTACAATTTTGTCCCTGGTGTCCTTGGACAGGTCTCTGGTCTCTGACATGGCAGAGGTTAGACTCTTAGTGTTTGACGGTTTGGACAGGTGTCTTTGTATAAATGAGTATGTATAATGAGTTCAGGTGCCATTAATACAGGTAATGAGTAGAGTTTAAAATAACTTCTTAAAGGAACATGGGACAGCATTTGTTAATAAAATAAACATGCATGTCCAGTTTTTTAATGCTGTCGGGTGATGAAGCGTTATAAACTAAAAAGAATGAGCCCACCCACGTATCGTTCCATTTTCTTAAACTGGCTGTGTGCTGCAAAATGTGCTGCAGTTCGGGGCGCGTATTTCCCGCGCTGTCTTCTGTCCTACGGGTGTGACGTCAATTGACACTGCTTGCGCGTTCTCAACAGCTTTAAAAGAGGAAGAAAAATGGTTGCAGACCTTCATTGATTCAATTGTGAGAATGGATACTTCTGCAACTGGAAAACGACCAAGGACGACTCACAGCCCACTAAAAAGTGGCAATAAGAAAAAGAAGTATGTCACTGTGAAGAGGTATGTTTTTTTTTGTGAAGCGTTTGTGCGCGCTCCCGTGCGGCTAGCTGCAGTTACTTGCAGCGCTGGCCGCGTCGCTCGTGAGCTTCGTTTCTTCATTCTGCCCCATGCTCCTTTAAAGAAGAAGTAACAGGTCAGTGATGGCCAAAATTCTTGCTTGTTTTTAGGTCTTAAATATTCTTCATCATTATACAACTAAATTATTTAAAAGTCATACAATGTGATTTCCTGGATTTTTATTTCACATTCTTTCTCTCACAGTTAAAGTGTAGGCTACCAATTATGAAAATTACAGACCTCTCTCATCTTTTTAAGTGGGACAACTTGCACAATCGGTGGCTGCCAAATACTTTTTTGCCCTGTGAGCACTAAGCTGCTGTCAGATTATAACCCCAACAAATTAATTAACTCTTTGGATTTCATTCTAACTGGAGGGTTGTGTTGTATGTGATATTCAAATGCATACTAACTTAACACAAATCCCTTTGTAAAATAGCTGGTTAGACAGATAAAATAATCTTTTTAAGTAGATTTTTCTGTTTGCTCAAATTATTTAATTTCAATCTTTGCAGAGTATTATTTATATTTGCTGACAATACTTTGCTCCAATCAAATTCTCCTTCATACGCTCCCTCCAATTTTTTCTTGAGGCATGAGGGAACAGTGTTAGTTCTATCATCTTTTCATACATATTGGCTGTGGGTTAAGGTTTTAAACCTTTAAGCTTTCCTTGGATTTATCCCAAACAAACAAAATAATATCACATGCCCAGAAAAGTTATTATTCCATGCACACAATTGTGAAGAGGAAGGAAACAGTTTTAACACCTTTTGCAGTTGTACGTCTTTGGAAGTTTTTCTCCACCACCTTACACAAATTACAGTTTAGGATTCTGCCCATCTGACTTTGCAAAATAGCTCAAGCTCGAAAAATTGAATAGATAGCATCAGTAGAATTCCATTTTCAGGTCTTGCCACAAAACCTCAGTTGTATTTAGGTCTTCACTTTAGGCCAATCCATCACATAAATATGCTTGGTTTGAAACGGTGTGCAACACTTGTTTTCTTTGCACGTATACCCTCCACCTTACTTCTGTAGCGTTGCTTAAACAATGACTTTCATTTTGCCACTGCTTACTTGTAATATATATATATATATATATATACAGTGGCTTGCAAAGGTATTCGGCCCCCTTGAACTTTTCCACATTTTGTCACATTACAGCCACAAACATGAATCCATTTTATTGGAATTCCACGTGAAAGACGAATACAAAGTGGTGTACAGGTGAGAAGTGGAACGAAAATCATACATGATTCCAAACATTTTCACAAATAAATAACTGAAAAGTGGGGTGTGCGTAATTATTCAGCCCCCTGAGTCAATACTTTGTAGAACCACCTTTTGCTGCAATTACAGCTGCCAGTCTTTTAGGGTATGTCTCTACCAGCTTTGCACATCTAGAGACTGAAATTCTTGCTCATTCTGCTTTGCAAAACAGCTCCAGCTCAGTCAGATTAGATGGACAGCGTTTGTGAACAGCAACTTTTAGATCTTGCCACAGATTCTCGATTGGATTTGGATCTGGAATTTGACTGGGGCATTTTAACACATGGATATGTTTTGTTTTAAACCATTCCATTGTTGCCCTGGCTTTATGTTTAGGGTCGTTGTCATGCTGGAAGGTGAACCTCCGCCCCAGTCTCAAGTCTTTTGCAGACTCCAAGAGGTTTTCTTCCAAGATTGCCCTGTATTTGGTTCCATCCATCTTCCCATCAACTCTGACCAGCTTCCCTGTCCCTGCTGAAGAGAAGCACCCCCAGAGCATGATGCTGCCACCACCATATTTGACAGTGGGGATGGTGTGTTCAGAGTGATGTGCAGTGTTAGTGTTCCGCCACACACAGCGTTTAGCATTTTGGCCAAAAAGTTCCATTTTGGTCTCATCTGACCAGAGCACCTTCTTCCACATGTGTGCTGTGTCCCCCACATGGCTTGTGGCAAACTGCAAACAGGACTTCTTATGGTTTTCTTTTAACAATGGCTTTCTTCTTGCTACTCTTCCATAAAGGCCAACTTTGTGCAGTGCACGACTAATAGTTGTCCTATGGACAGATTCCCCCACCTGAGCTGTAGATCTCTGCAGCTCGTCCAGAGTCACCATGGGCCTCTTGGCTGCATTTCTGATCAGCGCTCTCCTTGTTCGACCTGTGAGTTTAGGTGGACGGCCTTGTCTTGGTAGGTTTACAGTTGTAAAAAATGTTTGGAATCATGTATGATTTTTGTTCCACTTCTCACGTGTACACCACTTTGTATTGGTCTTTCACGTGGAATTCCAATAAAATTGATTTATGTTTGTGGCTGTAATGTGACAAAATGTGGAAAAGTTCAAGGGGGCCGAATACCTTTGCAAGCCACTGTATATACATATATATATATAAATGAAAATAGAGACGCTGCATAGTGGACAGCGGCTGAAGATTGTTACTGCAGGTAATTCATAGTGCAAATGCGGTGTTTTTGCTTTTATGTTTCTGCTTCTTTAATGCTTTCAAAGCATACTCAGACAAAGGTTTTACCATGCCTGAATGGACCTATAATAAAATATTCTGCAGGAAATAATATTCCCCCCACTGTTGTAAAGACATTGAAAGCATGAGGAAAGCACCTGCAGAGAATCAGGATTGTGTGACTAAAATCAAGACAACCTGGCACTGGTGAAAATGCCTATGGGGATTCAGACTTGATATGATCTATAAACAAAATTTACATATGTTAAACCTAGTGCACTGAGTGCTTTCTAAATGCGAATTGAAATAGACTGCATCTAAGCAGGATAAAAGCACTTTGTCTTTTTTTCCGTGGTTCAACAGCTCGATAGCATTGACCTCTTCTCTCTCTGTGGGCCAATAATTAGTCAGATTGTTAGATGCTCTTTGGCTTGTTCAGTGTTCTCTAGAGAATTTCCATGTTTTATTTCAGCATGTAAGGGGCTTTACATTTGAGGCAAAGCGAAAAGTCCCCCACAGTGGATGAAAATATAAATCCAATTGGGACAAACACAATTATGTCTGCTCACCCATAACTCTGTCATCTCACGTTCCTTTTCAAAACCCTTTTTGCTTATTCACACATTATGTTCATGATCTACAAATATCACGCAAATATAGTGCAATGAGTTGCAGGATGTGTGGCTGAGACTACTGCTGTGAGAATTCAGGCAATCGCCCACATGAGGGATTACTGTGACAAATCTTGACAGGTCTGACTTCCCTCATCTTCTTACTCTCATCATCTGCTTCCTTTATTCTACAGGTTCCTTCATATTTCCTGTATTAAAAGAGGTATTTTATTAGTTCAACCAAAAACAATATAATGTTTCTATGGTAAGTTTTATTTGTTCTGTATTTCTATCTGGTTTGAGAACCTTTGGATCTCATCTTTACTTTTTGCAGATGATGTTGTTCTGTTTGGTTTTGTTGGCTTCTTTAGGCCTTCAGCATGCAGTCGATCAGTTTTCAGTTGAGTGTGAAATTGCCAGAAGGAGATTCAGGCCCCTCTTAAGTCTGAGACTATTTTGCTTCTAAAAATAGATGGACTGCTTCCTTTGGGTTAGGAGTCTATATCTGCCTCCAGCAGAGTAGTTTAATTATTTTCGTGGGGTTTTTCATCTGCAGTAATGCAAGTACTGCTTCAATCTGTTGTGGTAAAGAAGAGCTGAGGCAAAAAGCGAAGCTCTCAATTTACCAGTCCATCTATGTTCCAACCCTTACCCATGGTCATGAGATATGAAACATGACCGAAGGACCAAGCGGCCAACATGAGCTTCCTTGGCCAGACTCAGATTTAGGGAGGAGGAGCTCCATCATCTGGGAAAAGCTGCAAGTAAGCTGCTGCTTCTGCACAATAATAAGAGTCACTTGAGGTGGTTCAGGCATTTGATCAGGATGCCTCTTTGGTTTGGTTTTTCTGGACATTTTCCCCTGAGAGGAGATCCCAGGGAAATCCAGAACCTGCTGTAGGGGCTGGCCTGAGTACACTTTAGGATCTCCCAAAGTCAGCTGGAGTCTCTGTCTGTCTGTCTGTCTGTCTGTCTGTCTGTCTGTCTGTCTGTCTGTCTGTCTGTCTGTCTGTCTGTCTGTCTGTCTGTCTGTCTGTCTGTCTGTCTGTCTGTCTGTCTGTCTGTCTATCTGTCTGTCTGTCTGAGTCTTCTTACCTCACCATGTGTATTGTACCTGAGATTTTTTTCAAGCATCACTTTCCTTTAATGACATTGAATTGATAATTTCCTGTATTGTGTAAACATCTAATTAAATTCCCATTGTTCTCAGATCATTCTGTACTTATAATTTCTTTAAAATTCTCTTCCCTCACATACTCATTGCACCTGTCTGTATTATTTTCTACTTTTCTCAGTTTTTTGTGTGTAGGCCTGTTCTGTTTATGCAATGTTTTAGTGAGTCAAGTCTGTTAGAGGCTGGATGATGTGCTCCTCAAGCTCTGTGTGGCAGGATCCAAATGTCAGTTTTAATAAATGTATCTGACGTCGGAAGGAGTGGCAGTGTGATGTTTTGGTGGGATGAGAAACAGAGGAGGGGAATGCTCTGCTGATAACCTCTAGTATACCATAAGTTATACAGGGTTCGGTGAGCGATGACATTCGTTCAAGATAGAGGTCACAGTTTATACATGTTTGCAAAAAGAATAATCTGAGAAGGAAAAATTGAAAGTAAAATAACTGAAATGCAACACACAGTTCTGAAGGAGACACTTTGAATAATTATGATTTACACAAAAAATATTATCAGCAGATTCCATAGATTTGTAAGGCTGTTTGTAACATGCAGTGAGCATCAAATATTTGTCTCGGGAAATTGGTAACATATTATATCATATTATATTATATTATAATATAATATATTATTGTGCAAAGCTCTTTGCTAAATAATTCCCAATTTTCCTACAAGTAGCCATACTTTCATAGCACATTTTAAAGTAGTTCTGAAAGTCTTTAAAAGGTTTTCTCTGAAATTTGGATACTTTTAGGACATTCAGCTTTTTTTAGCAATTGCCTTTTGTAGATTATCTTCCTTGTCGTGGATGTCAAAGATTTTCTAATCGTAGACTTTAAAATCAGCATTCTTCTTCATGATTGTGTAAGCCCAGTTTTGTATAAAAATATTTTTTATTGGTCTATGTATTTCTATGTAATTTTCAAATTAAGCTGTATTTTGGGTTTCATGGCCATGATCATCAAATCAACCAAAATAAATGTTTGAAATACATAAATGTAATACATAATCTTTTCAACAAATTGTTATTGTTGAGGTAGACATTATAGATTTTATGGGGGCTTTCTAACAGGATAGACTACTCCTAATCTGGGCTATCTTTTTCCAATGAAGCAAAAGCAGAAAGACATTAACACTTACTATTTGTTCATTTATTGCAAATCATGTTAATTGAGGCATTCACCAATATTATCTTAATTTTTCCTAATTTCGTGCAGCCCTAGTTAGCATGGACATGTTTGCATTTGATTAGCTTGTGTCTGTCAGGGTGCACAGATCTGGACAGACAGCGACCCTGTGATTCTCAAACACACATATGAGCAAACAGACCTCACATGCTGCTACTCTTGTCTTGGAGAGCATGTCATTAAGAAGGCAGTGCTCTGTGCTGTCTTCTCTCCCCATTACACAAACCCCCCTGATGTATTGTTCAGCAATTCTCATTGCGCACACACAAACGACACAGTAGCACGGTGGGTGAGAGAAAGCAAGCGATGGCTGACTGCTTTCGGCAGAGCTGTTTTAGAGTTGAGATATGATAGGAGGCGAGCAGCATGGAGCCAGCACAGCCGTGATGAGGAGGTGGGATTGTCTGAAATTTTCTGGAATGGTGTGAAAAGTGGGCCTCAGTAGTGAAGGAAGCAGTATGTTCTGAGTCCCACAGGAAAGTGTTGAGGGGAGAGTTTTATTGCCTATGCATTCAAAACTTTATTTAATAGCTGAGAACTTTGATTATTCTAACATTTAACAGTCCAGTCACTAAATCACACTCCCTTTATGGTCCTCAGTTGTTACTCTGCAGTACTGTATTTTTTAGCGTGTACTGTAAAGGTGAGGGTCTTTATGTGCTTGTAGGAGCCACAGGCAGCGAAGAGAAGGAAAGCCGACAGAAATTTCTTTCTAAAACGGTTTTGAAATCAGAGCACATTTGTTGCACTCACCTTACCTTTAAGAAAGGTACGGCTTTTGGTTTTGTTATACTTTATTCAGTTGGGAAAGGATGCAATCAGTGAGCGGTTGCTGTTGCTATACATGAGAACTTAGAGCTTGTTGCATTAATTGCCTCCCAGGAGTCAAGTTCCACATGTCACCTTATGGTGCCAAGTGTCAGGTTGTGGGAAAAGTGACAAGGAAAAATAAAAGAGGATTTAAAAAGGGGACAATTTTGGGAAGCTCAGAGTGCGCCTTTTGCCCACCCCCCAGCACACTGACCTCTGCATCAGGAATTGGTTGACCCCACCAAGAGGTGCCACTGACCCCATGGGGAGGAAAATGGGGGAGGTGTGAATGATTGCTAAAATACCCCCACATCAGGAGCAGCAGGAGGAGAGTTGAAAGCATACACCCATAAATTAAAATAGTAACATGTTGATGAGATAGACGAGCTGAAAAACGTAACAAGTAAAAATCTGATTGATGCACATATGCTTGCACACATGTATACATGCAGCATCATGAACCAAGGGACACAGCAGACAGGTCAGACACAAATTTGAAGAGAGACTGAGAGAAGACTAAAGCAGGGCTAGGTTATACAATACTATTGCAAGCTTTGAACATTATCCTTGAGCTCTGAAAATGGAAAGTCAGTCTCAAAAAAATCCCATTAAAAATACATCAAGCTTTATGGTTATAATGTGACAAAATGTAAATACATGTAAAAGGTATAAATATTTTTGCGAGGTAGTGTAGAAATAGCTCACCTGAGAGCATCACTTGACATGTGATATATGTCAATGCAAAGGTCAACTAAAAATGGCAAATGTTAATTTCCATTGAAACCCAAACTTTCTTTTTCTTTGCTGGGAAGATAATGATTATGGAATTAAGAATTAAATGGACATTTCATCTTTAAATATTTGTATTTAGATCCATTTGAAAACAGAATATAGTAATATCCGTGTGAAGCCTCCTATTTTTGATCAAATTTGTTAATTTGAAATCATTTTCAAAATTCTTTTCTATTTCTTTTTGAGGAACAAAAAGGTGGACATCATCGTCTGTATAAACCGATGTCCACATGTGCAATTTACCTGACAGAGATAAGACTGCATTATGTAGAGAAACTGGCTGACAAACATGGAATTAAATGTGTGTAAAATTATTCCTGTCACAACCACAAAAACCTGGCTATTCTTGATTGAAGGGAGGATAGCAACAGCATGTTGTCCTGTCTATCTGCCCAGCTAATTGTAGCTGAATGTTAATGAAAAACTAAATTACCTTCACAGCCTTCAGCCTCGTGTTACAGCAAAACCTTTTTAGAGAATGCCTGGAAATAATTAGGCTTGATTCATTATTTTATTTTCAAAGCAACTTACTCCGTATGAGTTTAGTTTCACTTATCCACAATAACCCAGTCAGTGTGGATGGTGGATGCTTGTCTTGTTGATTCAGCAAATTACTACTGAGCTCTTCCTGGGCTTATCGTTTGGAGGAAACAAGAACACAGCAAAGAGAAACGTATTGCTGATGTAGTCCGTTTACCTATGAGAAGTGGCTTCCTAGAAAATGTTGCACCTAAATTACCTTTGTCATGGGCTTGGAATTATAATTTCCCTTAGCTGCACTAGCAACCTGATCCTTGCCCCTATAAACTTGGCCAAGGTACCTGCATTACCATAAGTCTGCCGGTCTTGGGACAAGCTCACAAAACAAGTGCATGGCAACATTTCTCAACTGTGCAAGTAGAAAATCTAAGGACAGTTTTCTTTTCTGTTCTAAAGACTTAAACA
Source organism: Valencia hispanica (assembly GCA_963556495.2). Taxonomy (NCBI): domain Eukaryota; kingdom Metazoa; phylum Chordata; class Actinopteri; order Cyprinodontiformes; family Valenciidae; genus Valencia; species Valencia hispanica. Next base: position 35,913,079 of record OY747718.1, read on the forward strand.
TAATGTAATTTTAGTGATACGTGACACATAAGGAAGCGAGATTAAGTTTGTAAAACCGGGATAAAGCCAAAGAGTGATAATCATGCATTTTTCTCTGCCCTGGAGTTCATTAATTGGGATGGTTTCCTGGCATTTTCTGCCCTTGACCATCAGGTGGGAAGCAGATTGTTCTGAGGTTTTTCACTGTGGTCACACTGTTGCTAGAGTTTGATTTTGTTCATTGGAAATCCATCAGATATGGACAGACAGCTGCTGACTGGGATGGAGTACAGGGGAAGCCCTTAGGCACAGTCTCTTTCCTAACGTCTTTACAAAAAATAAAAAAATTTAAAATCACAAAACCAGGGCAAAAAATTTAAAGTATATATTTTTTAATCTAACTGAAAGTTTTAAGACTACTAAATTTTTTTCCTTCAACCATAGTACGATTAAACGCTTCTTGTCTAAAGTCTTTTATTGTACTGTCCTCTCTGGTATGTCTTACTCAGAAAACCCAGTTTGGACATTTCAAATTAGGCCATCTGAATTCAGGCTATCTAGGAAACTACAGCCTTGTGTGGAAGTGGGACAGCACAGTCTGCTTTCCAAATGGTAGGCGAGCAAACCCTGAAAGCTGCAAAGCCTTCAGCTATGCCATTGCAGGTGGTGTAGCTGTAGTTCTTACTCCTTTACTCCTTTTGCTTTTAGTTTTAAAGAGCAGACGTAAATGGAGCAAAATATGCTATGTCTTTGAAGCTGGCTGTAAAGAAACTTATTTTTGAAAGTTTGTCTGTGGATGAATATTTCATAAACAACTCTTATTTGCAGTAAAAAGTGACATTAAATCTCTAAACTACACTAGTGAAACAAGACCATTGTGATTTGAACTATCCTAAAAAAGCTATTTCCCACCAAGTTCTAAAGTATTTTACAATTTGTCTGCAAGGAAGAATTTACCCTGGATTTAAAGGGGCTATATGCAACTTTCCCCCCAAAATAAACGTAACAATAGCCTTTTTTTGACCATTTATGACTCAAACATCTCCTGATGAGCATACTGACACCTTGTCAGCTCACAGTGGGTGCACCTATAAACCTGTATTAAATTTTTTTCTATTTTTTGTCAGGTCGGAAATTCCCGCGCTGTCTGCGGATGTGACGTCAAGCACGTTCATGTTAAATGTTTCAGATCACTCTGCCACCACCGCTAGTCAGCACTCGCAAGCAGTTCAATGGATTCTGCGAATACACAGAGGAGACCCAGGAAAACTCTGACACCAATAGTAACTCCACATAAGACTAAAAAAGTTCAACCACTGACAAGTGCCCAAAAAAGATAGAAGATTGAGAGCGACCGGCGTACGAGCTACCGGCGTACGAGCTACCGGCGTACGAGCTACCGGCGTACGAGCGCGCGCTGCGGGAGCGAGCAGAACGGAAGAGCAGTTCTGCTTTTTAGCCACAGGTGTCAGTCGCGAGTTTAAATTTGAGAAAATTGCATATAGCCCCTTTAAAGAAAATTATGCATTCCAAATAGATGCAGTTATTAATCAGGCTATGTAATTATATTTATGCATACAGATTTCTCAGTATCAGTTTCATAAAATAAAATGTATCAGTCTCAAATGTATCAATAATCAGGATGGATTAAATACTCTTTCTTAATCCCAACGCTATTTTGTGTATGTTTTAAAAAGGAATAAATGTGATTTATATAGTATAAAAATGTATTTATTAAAATAATCCTAATATCGACCAGGGAGATCACCAGGCCCATTACCACAGGACTGAAGGAAGTCATTTGCATCTGCATTGTGACGTAAACAAGCTTAATGAATAAATGTATTATCAGTATAGGGACTTGTATTCTGATTCAGTTTTATGTCTGTGTACATAGTTGGGTTGTTTTCTTGGCTACCTAATACAGTCATTATACATTTTTAAGGTGTCTTTATATCAGGATTTAATAAAAAAAAAGTTGTTGTTTTTACCAGGTTCTGAAGCAATTTAAATCTGCCTTCAAGTAAACATAAACACACAACAGATTCACCACTGTCATTATTAAACAAAGACAAAGCTAAAATATTTCTTTAAAAGCTGTGTGGGGGAAAACTCATTAAACCTTCTGGATACAATAAAATTTAGAGGGAAGGAAGCAGGCAGGCGCTGGGCATCAAATGCCCTTGAATAACTGATTATACTCAATGTAATCATCCAGATTAAAAGAACCGTTTTTGCATTTCACTGGTCTTGCAGCAAAGAAATCCAGCAAACAGTTGCAGTGGTCCAGTCAAAGTCCACACCTAAACCTGATTGAAGTGCTGTGGGTGGTAGCTAAGGCATGCATAAATACCTGCAAATGTCAGTGAGCTGATGCAGCATTTCATTTGTGGGCATGAATTCTTTCACAACAATCTGAGTGATTGATAAAATCAGACAAAAAAAAACATATTGCTGCTAAAGTTGGTTCTTCTTTATTTTGGCATCGTGTTTGTGTAATTAATATTGACAGTTTGGAATTTAATGTTAGTTTTTCTAAGTTTAGGTTTAGATTTAAACAACAGTAGAACCAGGGAAAGACCAGATTGTTTTGTCCTGTTATGTCCTGTTATGTCCATTTAACAAAAGGTGTGCTTTTTATTTTCCCTTATTTAATTAATCATATTAGTAATATATTTATGTGCATATGTACTAATATTTGACACAGCACCAAAAGTGACTTTACCAGTTAAGATGGATTTCATTGCCACCACAGATGCATTAAGGCAAAGAAATGCTGGAACTTTAGATAATGCTAGGAAGAAACACAAATACTAAACATTACATAGGATAAAAATATTGCAGTTTAATCTTAACCAAGTTGATCATGTTTGAAAAGTCTGACTGGGCATTTTTAATCTTCAAAGTTGATGGCTTTCTAACACTCCTGAGTCAGCATTAGCGATTTCCCTTAAGTTGTCCCATTGTGATGTCATCAAACAATGCTCTGTCTAATGTCATGATGAAGGCCTTCTCGGTCAGAGTGTAAAATGTTTACAAAAAGTGGGATTTCTGGATAGTTCTTGTGACAATACCAGCTATTTAGGTACATAGTTTCACCTTTCTTAGGGTATGTATCTAAGCCTGTGGTGGGTTTATAGTATCATAGAAAATGCAAATACATTTAAAGTTTTAATCTGTTTTCACAGTAGGACATCAAATAAGTCCCTGCATGATGCCCATCCACAGCTGTGATTTCTCTCTATTGAAGTGAATAAATGTGTGTTGCTTCACACCTAGAGAAAAGGAAGAAACAACTGATTACCCTATTAAGTTAACATCAAGAGTGAAGTGGTAGTCTCTTTAACATATATTTTATCATATGTACGTGTACAGCATCACAAATGTTAACCCTTCTAAATTCACTTTGTTGAAAAGCCAGAAAGGATGAGTTTGTGTGCATAAAACACAAAATGTGGTCTAAAAGTTAAAAGTGAGATAAAGTTTCTCTTCAATTAAGACTATATTTTCTGCTATGCTCTTTTTTGTATTCAGTATGCTACTGCTAACAAAGTTAAACCCAGTTTGTAACCAACAAATTCTTCTCTACCCTCCCCCACCCCATTTCCTTTGCAGGATGGTTCAAAACAGAAGCAGGTCAGGAAGAAAACTGTGTCCTTCAGCTCTATGCCGAATGACCGTAAGATCAACAGCACCGCTGCTTGCATGGCCTTTATGTTGGAGGGTTGTGAGATGAAGAAGGTGCGCTCCAACTCACGCATGTACAACCGGTATTTCCTGCTAGATCCAGATATGCACTGGCTCAGATGGGAGCCATCCAAGAAAGATTCAGAAAAGGCCAAACTGGAAATCAAGAGCATCAAGGAAGTCCGTTTGGGGAAGAAAACTCCAGTCTTGCGCAGCAATGGTCTCTCAGATCAGTTCCCTGATGAGTGCGCCTTCTCAATCATCTATGGAGACAACTATGAAAGTTTAGATTTGGTTGCTAGTACAGCAGATATTGTCAGCACATGGGTCATGGGCCTAAGATATTTGGTGTCTTACGGTCGCCACCCTGTGGACATGGCGGAACCCAGTCAACCAAGTTTACGAACATCCTGGATTGGTTCAGTGTTTGAGCTAGCGGATATGGAAAAGGGAGGACATATAGATCTATTCAGAGCAATTCAGATAATCAAGGGGCTTAATCCTGGAATGAAAGAGTCCAGGATAGAGCTGAAATTCAAGGAATTACAGAAGGCTAAAGATCAATATGGAGAGGCAATTAATTTGGACACTTTTGTGGAGGCCTATTGTGAGCTCTGCACACGGCCTGAGATTTTCTTTCTGCTGGTTCAGTTCTCAAGTAATAAAGAGTATCTAGACAGTAAAGATCTGATGCTATTTGTAGAGGTGGAGCAGGGTGTGGAGGGAGTAACGGAGCAAATGTGCAGGGATATTGTTCAGAAATTTGAGCCGTCTGCCAAGGGCAGAGACAGGGGCTACCTCTCCATTGATGGTTTCACACATTACCTCCTGTCCTCAGAATGCCACATCTTCGACCCTCAGCACAAAAAAGTGTGCCAGGATATGACTCAGCCGCTCTCTCATTACTATATCAACTCCTCCCATAATGCCTCCCTTCTTGAGGACCATTTCTGGGGTTCATCAGACATCAGCAGCTACATCCGAGCTCTGAGGATGGGGTGTCGAAGCATTGAGGTCATAGTATGGGATGGGCCTGATAATGAACCAGTTGTTTATGTTGGAAGTTCTGTGGCCTCTCAGCTCGCTTTCTCTAAAGTTCTGGATATTATAAACCAGTATGCTTTTGAAAGTTCAGAGTATCCTCTTATTCTGTGCTTGGTGACCCATTGCTGTATCCCCCAGCAGAGGGTCATGGCTCAACACCTGAAGAAGATTCTTGGGGATAAGCTGTATGCTGAACCACCCAACAAAGAAGAAAACTACCTACCCTCACCTGAAAAACTTAAAGGCAAAATACTCCTCAAGAGTAAAAAGCTGTTATCCAGCTGCACTGATTCTGAAGGGGATGTAACAGATGAAGAAGAAGGCCTAGAAATGTCTCGTCGAGTTGGAGCTAACGAAAAGGATCAACTGAATGGTTTGGGCTGCAAAAGACTTAGGCTGTGCAGGGAGCTTTCTGACCTCGTATGTCTCTGCAAGTCAGTACAGTTCAGGGACTTTGAACTTTCTAAGAGGGACCAAAAATACTGGGAGATATGTTCCTTTAATGAGGTAGATGCAAACAGATTTGCCAATGAATTTCCAGAGGAATTTGTCTGTTACAACAAGCGCTTCCTCTCCAGGGTTTATCCCACATCTATGAGGATTGATGCCAGCAATATGAATCCCCAAGATTTCTGGAAATGCGGCTGCCAGATTGTGGCCATGAACTACCAGACACCAGGCTTGATGATGGACCTTAACCTTGGGTGGTTCAGGCAAAATGGAAACTGTGGATATGTTTTGCGGCCTGCCATTATGAGGGAGGAGGTATCCTACTTCAGTGCCAATGCTAGGGACTCCCTACCAGGAGTGTCTGCACAGCTTCTTCACATCAAAGTCATCAGTGGGCAGAATCTTCCCAAACCTCGGGGCTCTGCTGCTAAGGGTGATGTGGTTGAGCCTTACATTTATGTAGAAATCCATGGCATACCAGCTGACTGCGCTGAACAAAGAACTAAGACAGTTTCCCAAAATGGAGATAATCCCATTTTTGATGAGAGTTTTGAGTTCCAGATTAATTTACCAGAACTCGCTGTTTTACGCTTTGTGGTTCTGGATGACGACTACATTGGAGATGAGTTCATTGGTCAGTACACCATCCCATTTGAGTGCCTACAGCCAGGCTACAGACACGTCCCTCTGCAGTCTCTCACAGGAGAGTTCCTGCCCAACACCACTCTGTTTGTTCATGTGGCCATCACCAACAGGCGTGGTGGAGGAAAGGCACACAAAAGGGGTATATCTGTGAAGAAAGGTAGAAAGGCTCGGGAGTATACCACCTCCAAGACCACAGGGATTAAAGTAGTGGATGAACTCTTCAGAGCTTCTACCCAGCCTCTCAGGGAGGCAACGGACCTCAGAGAAAATGTCCAGGTAAGAAACTGCATTCCTAAAATATCTATAGACCAATACAATAGCACCTCTTAAATGTATTCAGATGCAAATTTATTGAGATGCACCTGTATGTCTGGAGGTCATGAATAAATACATTATGACAATGCCTGCCCCATATGACTGTATTTTTACAAACCAGGAAAAATATGCAGCAAAAGAAGTGGCTTTGAATTTTCTGTTGTAAATCTGGACACATTTTTAAAATAAGATTTTAAATTGTTAGACAGCATAACAAATCATGTTATGACAAGTAATGCCTATCTATTTTTTCAGCAAATCTGACACAGACTAATTAAAGATGATTATTTTTGTGCAACTGCAATCAACTAACCAATGCTAAATTTGAATTTAATCACAGTCCTGCCCTGTGTGACAGATATGAATCTAATCTTTACCATCAATCATCTCCAATAACAAATGTCCTCTGAATCCAATCTATGGGTCTGTATGAAAAAATATCACTGCATCACTGAACGTGAGTAGGTTATGTGTTATTCTGATCAAATAAAGCTGGCAGCTTCAGTAAACGCTCACTGGCACACGTTTTTAACAGGTTTTAAAATGTAAATTTGTCTTTTTGAAAAAAGTTCAGGATAAAAGTTCAGGAAATAAATGAATGTGCTCAAGAGGGAGGTTGGAAAGAGGATAACTGCATGTCTTTGTACAATAAGGACTTGTTCCTTTTAGATGCGAAAATGAAAGATATATGTAAAGGCTTCATAGAGCCTACCTGGGAAACTAAAGGACCAACAACACACAAGGCAACAAACCTAACTGGTTTAAACCTCCTGACCTCTCTGACTAGACAGCAGTGAAGTAAGTGTTAAAACAAAGTTTTAGAGTTCATGTCATAAACGCTGAAAATTTTTTTTTTACCTCAATAACCTGAATGAAGGATTTTTCCTCAGTTATGGTTACATTGGGTATATTTTCAAAAACAAAAGAAAACATAGTTCATTTGCTTATTAAAACAAGCTTGGGAGAGTCTGTATACACTGACAAATGAAGACACGTGTTTGATTTATATGTTTCCTATGTGGATCAAGGCAGGAGATGAGTTGTTTCAGTAGGAGTTAAGGTTTTCCTGTGAAGCTCATGAAAATGTGAATGGAGCCTTTAGAGCGACGCCAAGCTGGAGTTTCATTTTTGTTTGCTGAAGCATCTCTGTGCCAGCCATCATTGTCACATTAGTGCTGTAAGCCAGAAGGGAGTGAGAGATGCAGAGACAAAAGCAACAAAACAAAAAAAAATAGAGCGACAAGAGAGCTGGGCAACCAGAAACAAAAGCAGTGCTGTAACCGGACACAGAGCTCTCATTTGGGGAATGTTGGAGGAGGAATAAAGCGGGGGGAAGGGAGTAATTAAAAACACAAGCCTCTCATTGGGCTTTGCAACATTGTGAATTTGAAACAGAATAGCTTTTATTGCACAATAATTATCTAAAAACTTGTATGCATGTAGTGAAAAACACACATGCAGGGAATTATGTCTAAGCTCCGTAATAACTTTAGCTCCGTAATAACTTTAGACATCAACACCCGCAAGTAGACAGGCTCACAGATCATATGCATGCACAAAACCATGCAGTGCTTTTTAATCAAAAACCTCGGAGTACTGTATTGTTCCCGAGCTAAGTTTGGTGGTCCTAGAAGTGTTAATAGAGTTTGAAGGTCATCATACAGATCCTCTGTCCCCCGGCCACTCTCTTTGTCTTCAGGAAGGTTGTGCCTCACAGCAACAGCACATCCTCAAAGGTAGGAGGATTTTTCAGCAGTCCTGGGGGTTCAGCCCAGATGGACACATGGCTAGGAGTTTAGACTAATTCCCTTTTACAACTCTTGCCAGCTCTACGAAAATATTTTCTTCTCTTTCATGCTTTTTTCTTAGAATCTCACACTACACCAAGCTGTAAAAAAAAGTATTTGCCCCTTATTACATATTTTTTTGTTTGTTTTTGATTCAATATATTTTCTGGAAAGCATATTTCAATTGCACTAGCCACACCCAAGCCTGATTAGTGTCAGAGCAAGGAATCAACAAATTACTTAAGTATGACCTATCTGATAACATAAAGTCAATTAAAAAGGGCTCCAAAAGCAACACATCACACCTTGATCTAAAGTAATTCAAGAACAGATGAGAAAAAAAATAACTGACATCTATCAGTTTGGATGACAGACCACATGCAAGATTTCTATGATGGCAATTGCAGAGGAAAGTTTGAATCAAGATGTGTAGCAAATGTGGCTTGAAAAGTACGTTGGCAGAGGGATTTTGATGAGTAAAACAGAGAAAAAGAGGCAGACCCGGGACATCCAGTTCAGATGAATTTAGTTGAGCTCTCTTCTACGTCTGCTGCCTTCTACATATAACAAAGTGCTAATGTCTCAGTATGTAACAGGTTCGATTGATGCCTTGTGTGAAGTTGGTGAACAGCTATAAGGGGCACGCAGAAATTATATTATCTAACTTTTGTATGCAACCTATTTGCATCAAATAAATTCACACTACATATATCCATATTTGTTGAGCTTTTGGCTTTTTGACACATTTTATCTGGGAAAATCTCAGGTTCCGAGTGTATCTCACGGACTCTTGAGCATGTGGAAAGGAAGTGCACGCTGTGCAAATGACAGTAGACCTGTGCCACTTAACTGAGCCACAGCTGCCCCTAAGGAAAAATAAAATTCATGAAATGAACTAGACTTAGTAGCAAGACATATTAACGTAGAGTCTGCATTCCTTTATTAGCAGAGATGTATAATTTTCCATCTGGGCACGTGCCACCTATTTACTTTTTGTCTTTCATATTTATTGCCAATTTACCCAATAAGGAACAGGAAGACAGATATAGGTGACTAGCTCATTTTATTTAGCATCTTCAGGTTGTCAATAGATGTTTTTCTTTGGGTTTTAAGATGTATGAATATGAGCACAGCAATTTTTTTTTTCTTCACGCGTTATTTACCTACTCATTTACATACTTACTTACTTACTAACCAACTTACTTACTTATCTATTGATTTTTTTTATCATTTATGTATTTACAATTAAATAAGACTTGCTATTCAGAGGGTCTCAAAAGAGAAAAAACAAACTGTTTTATAATACCTTTTATCTACAATGTGAAAGTAGAGACATTAGCTTTAAAATTATTTGTATTTATTAACTGTATGTAGTATTTAAGAATGTTTCAACAATAAATTTAGGTATTTGTATTATCTGTACCGTTAAATATAAGTCAGGTAAAGAAGAAGTAATTTGGTCATCTGCACAGAGTCTGCACATTTGCAGAGGCAGACACAGGCTGGCAGCTAATCAGTCAAATATGTAAAATGTATCACAAAGACAACTTTTATTTTGTTGGAAGGCATCGAGTGGTCGAAATAAAAAACCTAGAGTAGTTTTCTCTTTCTTTTTTATGACTCATCAGATGCCCCTGGGTCGATCTCTTAAGCTGTTCAAGCATGGGGCTTGTGCTGTTATTGTACATAATACTGTAAAATATTGCAGAGCATCCAAACCTCCACTTATTGTTGATTTTAAGTACTTGCTCACTTCAAACCACTTCGATCTTTGAAAACGTTACAAAACCTTTAGAACTCGGCTCAATAAAGAGTGATAAGATGGTCCAAATTTGGTTTGTCTCATTATAATGTCTGACTTGAAATCTAAAATGTCTCCAATATCTTCCATTTTTTTAGGCTCACGGAAATTTTGTAAAACAGCATTTCATCATAGGTCTCCCTTTGTTGCAAATGACAGCAGTTTTGCTATTGCAAAAATATATCATAATGGTAATTATACCAGTTCAAAGCACACAAGGAGTGAACAAATTTATTCTGTTGTGAAATTTCATTTCAGTCTGTAAACATCAATAAACCCACAGCAATTCATAATAAAGATTTCTCACACATATATATGAAGTGGAGTACTATAGCAAAAGCCGTAATGCTCCACTTGTGAAAGTAAATCTGTTGGGCTATATATATATATATATATATATATATATATATATATATATATATATATATATATATATAAAAACATAAATCAAAACGAGCAGAAAAAAGAAAAGCATCCTGTTTGCTTCTTAATAAGAAACATTTCAAAGTGTAAATACACTCAACAAAAATATAAACGCAACACCTTTGTTTCTGCTCCCATTTTTCATGAGATGGACTTAAAGATCTAAAATTCATTCCAGATACACAATATTCCAGATACACAATATTACCATTTCTCTCAAACATTGTTCACAAATCAGTGTAAATGTGTGATAGTGAGCACTTCTGCTTTGCTGAGATAATCCATCCCACCTCACAGGTGTGCCACATCAGGATGCTGATCTGACATCATGATTAGTGCACAGGTGTACCTTATACTGCCCACAATTAAAGGCCACCCTGGAATGTGCAGTTTTTTGCTTTATTGGGGGTCTGGGGACTCAGAACCGGTCAGTATCTGGTGTGACCACCATTTGTCTTATGCAGTGCAACACATCTTCTTCACATAGAGTTTATCAGATTGTCAATTGTGGCCTGTGGAATGTTGGTCCACTCCTCTTCAATGGCTGTGCGAAGTTGTTGGATATTAGTGGGAACTGGTACACGCTGTCGTATACGCCGGTCAAGCACATCCAAAAAAATGCTCAATGGGTGACATGTCCGGTGAGTATGCTGGCCATGCAAGAACTGGGACATTTTCAGCTTCCAAGAATTGTGTACAGATCCTTGCAACATGGGGCCGTGCATTATCTTGCTGAAACATGAGGTGATGTTCATGGATGTATGGCACAACAATGGGCCTCAGGATCTCATCACGGTATCTCTGTGCATTCAAAATGCCATCAATAAAATGCACCTGTGTTCTTCGTCCATAACAGATGCCTGCCCATACCATAACCCCACCACCACCATGGGCCACTCGATCCACAACATTGACATCAGCAAAGCGCTCACCCACACGACGCCACACACGCTGTCTGCCATCTGCCCTGAACAATGTAAACCGAGATTCATCCGTGAAGAGAACACCTCTCCAACGTGCCAGACGCCATCGAATGTGAGCATTTGCCCACTCAAGTCTGTTACGGCGACGAGCTGGAGTCAGGTCAAGACCCCGATGAGGACGACGAGCATGCAGTTGAGCTTCCCTGAGACGGTTTCTGACAGTTTGTGTAGAAATTCTTTGGTTATGCAAACCAATTGTTTCAGCAGCTGTCTGAGTGGCTGGTCTCAGACGATCTTGGAGGTGAACATGCTGGATGTGGAGGTCCTGGGGTGGTGTGGTTACACGTGGTCTGTGGCTGTGAGGCCGGTTGGATGTACTGTCATATTCTCTGAAACGCCTTTGGAGGCTTATGGTGGAGAAATGAACATTCAATGCACGAGCAACAGATCTGGTTGACATTCCTGCTGTCAGCATGCCAATTGCACGCTCCCTCAATGCTTGTGGCATCTGTGGCATTTTGCTGTAAGACAAAACTGCACATTCCAGGGTGGCTTTTTATTGTGGGCAGTATAAGGTACACCTGTGCACTAATCATGATGTCTGATCAGCATCTTGATGTGGCACACCTGTGAGGTGGGATGGATTATCTCAGCAAAGCAGAAGTGCTCACTATCACACATTTAGACTGATTTGTGAACAATGTTTGAGAGAAATGGTAATATTGTGTATCTGGAATGAATTTTAGATCTTTAAGTCCATCTCATGAAAAATGGGAGCAGAAACAAAGGTGTTGCGTTTATATTTTTGTTGAGTGTAGTAAATCTCATTTAAACTTATTTTTAAAATACACATTTTATTATTTATCATACATCTGTTGCCCTATGACTGTATAAGAGGCAAGTAGCTCATTGTCAAAATCAACTTAAAGAAGAACATCTGGACACTGTACAGTAAAATATATTTAGTAAGAATATGCTTCACTAAATTACACCTAATAATTAGAGATTGATTTATTTTTTTGCCTGTCCATAACCAATTTTTTTTTTCTACCAGAATGCCATGGTGTCCTTTAAGGAGCTCTGTGGCCTGACTCCTGCTGCCAACATGAAGCAGTGCATCCTGACTGTATCTATGTGGCTGTTAAATAGTGAACGATCACTGAAGGTGACAGTGGATCTGAGCGAGACCTACCCCACCATGGAAGCGCAGGGTCCTGTGCCTGAGCTTCTGCGCAAAGTGCTAAACGCCTATGACATGGTAAACTATTATGACAAACACAGACTTGGCTTGATATTAGATTTCTGCATCTCTTTATTATTGAAAAGACAAAAATTCAAAGGAAACAGACTCAAAGTTTAATTTAAGCTATAAATTAATCATTTTTTATTAATGAAAGTATTCTGTTTTTTACTTTATTTGAAAATGTGGTGTCATAACGTAACTTTTTAATTTGAAGTTCAGGGCTAACTTGGAATTTAGCTAGGAACAATGTTGTGCAGAAACAGGTTCTTAAGTGATGTTTACTTATTGGAAAACTCTGAAGTTAATAATTGTTTTTACTAAACCAAATGAATCTGAGCATGGGCGGATCTACTGGGGTGGCATAGGGTGGCAGTTGCCACCCTAAAAGAAAGCCTTGCCACCCCTGCTGCCACCCTAGCAGCTATGAATTTAAACCTGCTAACGTTCCGTGGGCCCGCCAGCCCATTTTCTAGTTTAAATCCATCGATTTTCTGACTTCTAACTTCCTTGAACCTATACATATTTTATATCATTGGAAAGCTAAAAGTCCTGTGATTCCAATTATGGATGGCGATCAAGGATACAATCATAACTGTAGACACAGGGAGCGCTTTTGCCAACACAAACGTTCTCCTGACGGAGGTATAAAAATATGGAACTCACCACTTTGTACTCCAATAAACATGACAAAACCGATCCATTTCGAACAAAAACAGTCTTTTTACATCAATAAGGGACCGAGTAAAGTCCTCCAATAAAGTGATTAGTCCAGGACAACAGTAAAACCGATAAAAAAAAGTAAAATAAACAGTGAAAATGCACTTCCGAAATGTCTATGGCCATTTTTGTAGTCTTTACGGCTTTGTTTCCGATTCCTTCACTTCCACTTCCGCCTACAAAGGTCACTGAACATGCCCAGAAGAAAAAAAAAAAGAAAAAAATGTCACCCGGTTTATTACTTACGATCTCCAACTAATGGCGCATGGATGGAAAGTCACGTTATGGTAAGTAACTCGAACCAATCGCGGTCCAGATGATTGATGCATCGAATAGCCAATGTAATGCTGTAAACGCAGATATATAACTTAGTCGCTCCCATAGTATTTGACGTGCGTAAAATGTCTTAAAGAGGCTATATGCAACTTTTTCTCCAAAATAAACGTAACAATAGCGTTTTTATTTGACCATTTATGACTCAAACATCTTCTGATGAGCATACTGACACCTTGTCAGCTCACAGTGGGTGCACCTATAAGCCTGTGTCCAATTTTTTCTATTTTCTGTCGGGTCGTATTTTCCCCGCGCTGTCTGCGGATGTGACGTCAAGCTCATTCATGTTAAATGTTTCAGATCACTCTGCCACTACCGGAAGTCAGCACTCGCAAGCAGTTAAATGGATTTTGCGAATACACAGAAGAGACCCAGGACAACTTTGACACCAACAGTAACTCCACATAAGACTAAGAAAGTTAAACCCCTGACAAATCCCCAAAAAGATAGAAGATTGAGAGCGACCGGCGTAGGAGCGCGGTTTCCGAGAGCGAGCAGAAAGGAAGAGCAGTTCCGTTTTTGGCCACATGTGGTCAATCGCGAGTTTAAATTTCAGAAAATTGCATATAGCCCCTTTAATCATGAAGAGATTACGCAGAGTGCGTACCAGTAACATACTGTTTCAGCACCGTGTCCAAACACCCTTTATAATCAAAATACAAGAAGCCGTGGAGCTTTATATGAGAAGATGCAGTTATGATTCTGACGATATTTTTAATTCAGTGAGGACTACGGCATTTACCCAGGATATGGCGCATATGGCACACTTTTGACCACCTTTTAGTTCGAAAAATGTGTGCAGAATGCTCATTTTTTGGTTTATTGCTGTCAAATTTGGTGTGGATGAAGGTAATACTTCAGGCTTTTTTAAAGCCATTTTTATAGCATGTATTTATATAAAATAAATAATCAGACATAAAAAATAAATTTTTTCAGTGTATTCAAATTCATATTGATTGGTAACAATAGCACTCAGAGATATTAACACAGTTCTGGGATAAAATTTAGAGTGTTTCCTTTCCAAAGAGACCCAACCATGTCTCTACTCAAAATGGTTGAAGAACAGCTTTAAGTTAATTTTGGGTATGCATTTTAAAGAAAATGTAAGCCAGAAATTGCAGGAATGTTAAGGGGGTAAAATTGGACATTAGGAGCTTGAAGCTCATGAAAATCGTTGCATTATATTCTCTTTGGTGAACCTTCAAAGCTGCTAGTTTGCTGAAAGTGCTGCAGAGAGTGCACCATGTGGCCGTTAGACAAACTGCAATCAGCAAAATGCGCACTCCAATGACTTTCAGGCCTGTGCTCATTATTCCGAGCTCTGAGACGGTAAGAGGCCATTTTTGCTCTTTTTGTAATGCTGGATAAAATTATTTTCTTCTTTGACTTACTAGCTACACTTATCTAAGTTGGCTTAGACCGTGTGCATGGGTACGTACGTGCATCATTACGTCACGCTACGCTCTCTCCCAAGCCCACACGCGCACCCTGAACCACCTCAAAATAAATGGAATTGCTGCCTCTACTTGCAACCGCGGTAGAATCAAACTACAGCAAACTACAGCACTTGATTCAATTGTATCGTCAGGAGATGAAAAAACTGACTATAGATTTAAAAAAATAGTTTTATTTTAACAAAAATATTGCACAATGCAGCTTTAATGTGCTTAAATAACCTGAAGCAAAACAAATACATGTATGTATCTATCATATATGTAAATACTGGGGAGTGAAGAGGTGAAGCATGTGTTTGACTGATCAATAAACCAATATATATATAAAATTCTGGCATATGGTGCCACCCCTGAAAAATTCTTGCCCCTTTCTTGCCACCCCATACATATTTTTCTAGATCCGCCACTGAATCTGAGTGCAGTTTACCCTGGGGACTTTAAACAGTGCACTATCTGGGATGGAATAAAGCATTTAAACAAACTTTAACTTCTTTTAGCAGAAAATAGTTGACATTTACCCTTAAAGATAAGAACTTGGTGACTGCTGTGTTTTTGTGTGTTAGTGAGTGTGCTTCTCTGTATCCATACAGAGTCCACACTTGTGCATGCATATGTTTGGACTTGTTATTAATCATATATGCCTCACTCATTGCTCTAAACATGACTATTACACCTTTCTTTTCACTTTAAAACTAATGATAAAAATGGAAGGTTTGAGCCCTAACCTTCTAAACTGGACCTAGTTTCTGTGGTTTTATTTGCTACGTCCTAGAACAAAGAGGAAGATAATTTATTTATTTCGTTCTTCAGAGTCAGAGGTTTACATACACCAAGATTAGCACTTCTTTGAACAATTTGGCAAAGCCCGGATAATGTTATGGCTTTGTAGATTTCTGACAGTTAGTTGGAGACAAACCTGTTAAGGTTTCATAAGACAAGGCCTCAAACACACTGCTTCCTTGATCTAATGAAAAAAATCAAAAGAAATCAGGCAATATATCAGGACGAGAGCCATGGATCTCCACAAGTCTGGTAAATCCTTGGGTAGTTCTAAATGCCTGAAGGTCCCGTTTATCTGTTAGATTCACGTGTAAACACTATGATATTGTCAAGCTATTATATCGCAAGGAGACTGTTTCTTGCTTTGTTTTTTTGTATGAAATGGGTGCATCAACCCCAGAACCAAAGTAAAAGAAACCTTGTGAAGATGCTGGCTTAAAGTGGTAAGACTGTGTCATTATCCACTGAGAAACACGTGTGGAACCAACATAGACTGAAAGGCCACTTAGGAAGAAAGAAGCCATCACTCCAGAAGCAACATAAATAGCTAAATTATTGTTTGCAAATAAAGGCAAATGCTTTATTTTTTGTGACATGTTATGTGGACACTTGAACAAGCTGTTTATAAAGTTGAAGTGGCATAGCACATAGATCACAAACAGGAAATTTTCAAAGGCCTTGAGGTTTAGCTTTCAGTCTGCTTGCATTTTGTAGGTAGAAAATGTTTCCCCAAATTAATTTTATTGGAAGAAGATAATTTGAAAGGTTTTACTGAAATAAAAGTGTTAAAATATGAATTCAATAATAACTATCAATCTCTATCAACTCTGAAGCTAATAGAGGCTGATTCTGAGTCAAATGTAATCTTTATGCCTTTTTGTCATGTTGTAGTCAAAACCCCTCTTTCTCCTCTGAGTATGTGCACTGTGCACACGTAGGAGTCCACAGACTGCTCCACACACAAACAGATTTGCTTCTGCTTCTATTCTGATGTAAACAGAGTGTGTTTCACAGAGTGGTGCGCCATATGTCGACACATAGGACTGCTCCCTGTGCATCACTCCTTTATATCAGTGACGTGCACACTGTCGTACACTTAAGGTGACTATGCCAGCTCATTTTTTTGAGCTCACTATATTTATCTCTTATTTTTAATATATACTATAGTTTGATGTTGTAAAATGAGCAAACAAACCCCTCTGTAAATATTTAAAATGTTTACATTTTGTAATACTTGTGTGGGATCTTAATGCACATCAAATCAGTATTTTTCAAAACCAAAAAAATCAGCACACACACAAATACATGCAAACTTCTAAATGCAGCTTACTTTATGATGCAATTGTAATCCTTATTATAGTCTTAAGCATCTCAATATCTGTTTAGGCAAAGTCCATGTGCATCTTGAAACATTCACACAGCTGGATGAGTTTTCCGAAGCTAGCAGACATGACCCAAACGACATACAGTAATTGACCTGTCAAGCTGTCAAGATGCAGCTGCTTATTGGGTAAAAGCACTTTTCTTCCTGCCTCCTCTCTTGGAAGAAAACCCTGATATCTTTCACAAGTTGACATATGGGTGATGCAGAAAAAGGTTCTGAAAGACTCTAATATTAGCAATCACCTACTGTTTTACGCCTGCCCCCCCCCCTCCCCCTCCGCCTCTCTCTCTCTCTCTCTATATATATATATATATATATTTATATACATATACATATGTATATATATATATATGTGTGTTGCTTATATATGTTGCCTGTTGCTTTGCAGCAAGAAGGCCCGGGTGGGTTCTCTCCGGGTACCCCGGGTTCCTCCCACAGTCCAAAAACATGACTGTTAGGTTATTTGGTCTCTCTAAGTTGCCCTTAGGTATGAGTGTGTGCGTGCATGGTTGTTTGTCCTGTATGTCTCTGTGTTGCCCTGAGATGCACTGGCAACCTGTCCAGGGTGTACAGGTTGCCAGTTGCCGCCTCTCGCACGGTGACTCCTGGAGATAGCCACCAGCCTGCAACCCTGCATAGGATGGACAGGTATCGATAATGAATGGATGGATATATATATATATTGGGGAAGTGAGTCATTTATTAGGTTGTAGCCTTTATGTTTCACTTGTGAACTACCCACATATTTCCACGAGGAGAGCACTCCCTCTTTTAAATGGTAATTTTATTTTTATCTTTTGGTTTTAGAGATCAATCAACACTTAAAATAGTTCAAAGGAAATACAACACATAAGCTACATAAGCCTTTTGGTCACCATAATAGCTGTCTATGCAAAGAACATTTTAATAATCCATCTTTTTCAACTTGCAACATCTTGTGGGTTTGCTGGGATTTTATGTGTTAACCCAACTCAAGTCACACACTTTATAAAGATTCAAGTTTCCAATGCATTCCCATGGAATGAGTGCTTTTTCTAGAAACTTTATGTTGTATGCAACAAGACAACGCCTTTTAATTCAAATTTAATTCAAATTCAAATTCAGAAATACTTTATTGATCCCAAAGGGAAATTAAGTGTTGGTATAGCTCATATAATTAATTCTTTAAGGAGTTGTTGTAGATGATGATGGCTGTGGGCAGGAAGGATTTCCTGTAGCGGTCTGTAATGCAGCGAAACTGAAAAATCCTCCGACTGAAGACTACTACCCCAACAGATGACGGCTGAAGAGATTACACTCTCTACAACAGACTTGTAGAATATCTGCAGCATCTGGCTGCAAATCTTGAAGGACCTAAGCTTCCTCAAGAAGTACAGTCTGCTCTGTCCCTTCTTGTAGACAGCTTCACTGTTCAGTCTCCAGTCCAGTCTGTTGTCAAGGTGAACTCCGAGGTATTTATACTCCTCAACCACCTCCACTTCTTCTCCCATGATGGAAACAGTGTTTGACTTATCCCTGTTTCTTCTGAAATCTACAATCATCTCCTTCGTTTTGTTCAATTTCATAGTAAGACGATTGTTTCCACACCATGTCACAAAGCGGTCCACCAGCTCTCTGTATTCAGCTTCTTGTCCATCTCTGATACACCCGACAATTGCAGAGTCATCTGAGTATTTCTGCAGATGACAGGTCTCTGATTTGTACCGGAAGTCTGAGGTGTACAGAGTGAAAAGGAATGGTGAGAGTACGGTCCCCTGTGGTACTCCTGTGCTGCTGACCACCTGGTTTGACACACAATTCTTCTGTTCGTCAGGTAGTCATTGATCCAGGTGATTGTTGAGGGCTCCACCTGTGTCTTCAGGAGTTTCTGACAAAGCGGAAATAATAGCGGAAATAACAGCCCAAGGATTTAATAAAAGGTTATATGTATCTTTATTAACAGATAAAGTGCTTGTTTCCTGCTGTCACAGTCCCTTGCTCAAGAACAGAGGGCCCAGTCTATGAGCATGTGTGTATCTGTGCAATACATGTGTGCGAACTAAGCATATGACTTCACTGCTCCATGGCTTGCCAACTCCACAGCATTTACTGTTGAATATCAGTGTGAAGTATGTGTCTTTAGTAACCCAAATGGAGGTTGTGGCAGCAAATGTCACAATGTCTTCCAAAACAAGACAGTAGTTCAATTCAATTCAATTCAATTCAGTTTATTTATACAGCGCCAATTCACAACAGATGTCATCTCAAGGCAATTAACAAGAAGTAATTTCAATACATTTATACAAACATTCCAATCAGTTAAAAAGTTTCCTATTTAAGGAATCCCAGCAGATTGCGTCAGTCATTGGCGTGAGGTTGGGCCCCGTTGATGCAGACTTTCCAACCACAGCAATCCTTCAGCAATCCTTCAGCAATCCTTCAGCAATCCCTCATACTGAGCAAGCATGTAGCAACAGTGGAGAGGAAAAACTCCCCTTTAACAGGAAGAAACCTCCGACAGAACCAGGCTCAGTAGGAGCGGCCATCTGCCACGACCGTCTGGGGGTTTGAGAAGACAGAGCAGAAACACAGAAGGAACAGAAGATCTGATATAAGAGAACTTTCTATGTTACAGAAAGTAAAAAGTTGATAACAGGACACAGTGGATGTTCAGTTACTGGGAGGATCATCCCAGTCGATGCCCCCCGTCCAACAGGGCATTGCAGCCAAGCAGGATCCCAGACCAGGTATATCTTCTATGGAGAGAAAAACACTGAGAGAAAACAAAATTAACAGTCGAAATAACAGAATGTACTGTAATACAACTGGAGAGTCGTAGGAGAAAAGGAAGTAGCAGAGTGAAGAAAATTGGTAAGTCTGTCCTCCAGCAGTCTAAGCCTATAGCAGCATAACTACAGAGATAGCTCAGGAAGACCTTAGCGACTCTAACTATAAGCTTTATCAAAAAGGAAAGTTTTAAGCCTGGCCTTAAAAGTAAACAGAGTGTCTGCCTCACGGACTAAAACTGGGAGCTGGTTCCACAGGAGAGGAGCCTGATAACTAAAAGAGCTGCCTCCCATTCTACTTTTAGAAATCCTAGGAACTACAAGTAAACCTGCAGTCTGAGAGCGAAGTGCTCTGTTAGGAACATATGAAACAATTAGATCTCTGATGTATGATGGAGCTTGATTATTAAGGGCTTTGTATGTAAGAAGAAGGATCTTAAATTATATTCTGGATTTAACAGGGAGCCAATGAAGGGAAGCTAAAACAGGAGAAATGTGATCTCTCTTTTTAATATTCATCAGAACTCTTGCTGCCGCATTTTGGATAAACTGAAGGCTTTTAATGGCATTTTGTGGACTACCTGATAGTAAAGAATTACAGTAGTCCAGCCTTTAGGTAACAAATGCATGGACTAGTTTCTCAGCATCACTCCTGGACAGGATGTTTCTAATTTTAGCAATATTCCGGAGGTGAAAGAAAGAAATCCTAGAAACCTGTTAAATATGGGATTTAAATGTCAAGTCTCGGTCAAAAATAACGCCGAGGTTCTTTACGTTATTACTGGGGGCCAATTTAATGCCATCCAGATGAAGGGATTGACTAATCAGTTTCTGTTTAAGAACTTCTGGTCCAAAGACAGCAACTTCTGTTTTGTCAGAATTTAAAAGCAAAAAGTTTAGGGTCATCCATGTTTTTATGTCTTCCAGACATGCCTGTAATCTACCTAACTGACTGGGTTCATCAGGATTTATGGATAAATATAGTTGTGTATCATCTGCATAGCTGTGGAAATTTATCCCATGCTGTCTAATGATTCTACCAATTGGGAGCATATATATGGTGAACAGAATTGGTCCAAGCACAGAACCCTGTGGAACTCCACAAGTAACCCTTGAGAGTGAAGAAGATTTATCATTTGAATGACCAAACTGGAATCTGTCAGACAAATATGATTTAAACCAGCTTAGTGCTGTTCCTTTGATCCCTGCAACATGTTCAAGCCTTTCTAAGAGAATATTATGATCGACTGTGTCAAAAGCAGCACTGAGATCTAACAAAACCAGAACAGACACAATTATCCATTATCTGAGGCCATGATAATATCATTAGTAACCTTCACCAGTGCTGTTTCAGTGCTATGATGAGCTCTAAAACCTGACTGAAACTCTTCAAACAGTCAGGTTTAGTCTAGTTCTATGTTTTCAGTGCTTATGGTAAGCTATCACATTTGTACAGCTGTGCAGAAGCTAAATTTTACATTTTCTAGTATCACAGATAATAATTATTTTTAAAATATAATTTTGTCTTGTGTTTCTGTCAAATTCAGAACAATGTTTTGGTTCCAAAAATACTCTCTCATATGAATGCATTTTACTGTTCTCACAGGTATGGATTAATTAGAGGTTAGACAAATATTCTTCATGTTTTGCATTTAAACAGTTTCATCTCCAGTCATTGCTTCAGCAAGCGTG
This sequence comes from Valencia hispanica, assembly GCA_963556495.2. Classification (NCBI taxonomy): domain Eukaryota; kingdom Metazoa; phylum Chordata; class Actinopteri; order Cyprinodontiformes; family Valenciidae; genus Valencia; species Valencia hispanica. The sequence goes on from OY747718.1 coordinate 35,934,501, forward strand.
CTGCCTATTATAGGAACACTTTGCATTCAAACTAGCTCCCATGAGAAGATTACTTGGAAAAAAGGCACGTACATGCATATACTCATCTAAACAGTATGGCAGTCCACTTTCTGTCTCCTACAGGAGAGTGAAACTTAATTATCCTTCCCCTTTGTGCTGGAGCTCTCCTCCAGCTGCTCCTGATCACCTCTGTTGGAAATGTCTAAGCACCATATCAAACATAGCTTTGAGGTGAAAATCTATTTCTGCCATTTTTACCTTCATAGTTGTACCAGTATGTGTTCAAATTCTGACAAAATCAGTTTTGTGACTTGTTTACATAAAATGGTTATAAATTATAAAAAACAAATCACTCAGTAGGAACAACAACTCATTAAAAAATAAACTTATTTCTTAATGCTTTCTTAAATAGTGTGACAAGTAGGACTGAGCAGGTGTGAGATTAGGATTAAGAAAGTAAGATAACCATCATTAATAATAGCATTAATTGCTTTTAGTGAAAGCACAAAAGTAACAGCTGCTGCTTCTTTAAGAAAACTAATTGATAATTACATTTACAAAAATATAATATAAAAAAACATATTTCTTATTTGATATATAGACTTAAGCAAACATTTAGAATAAACCAATAAAATTTATCATCAGTTCTCTTTTATAACATTTGTTTTGATATATCACAATGGGATACACCCCTGCGCGGATTCCTAGTGGGCGTTACGATGACCAGCCAGGTCATCGTAACGTCCACGTCACATGCCTCTATTAGTATAATGCGTAGCGACGCAGGGCCATTCAATCACCTCTTGTCGCTTCGGCGGTAGCGTATCGCTTGCTCACTAGATAGCTAGCTTAACTGTTCACAGACTGGAGCCGCTTACCTGTTTCTCCATTGCTAAACGCTAGCTTGCTTTTCTTCCATCCTAACCTTCACCATAGGTTGGGGTGCATTTCTAAAGTCTTTACATACTAGTGTGGCTGTTTTACTTCTTTTGTGTCCTGCCCTTTTCCTTCGGCTAAGCACATCAGTTTATGGAGAGTGCTTCTCACACCAGAGGAGAGGAGGGTGTAGCGGCTTGCCTCGGCACCTGTGGGAATAAAATATTGAGCAAGGACACACACCAGGTCTCCTCGAGCTCCCTCGGGCTGGAACATGCCTGGTTGGCAATTGACAATGCGAGCACTATGCGTGCTTTCTTTGAAGAGTTTCCGTCAACGGCTAGGATGCCAAGCTAGCCTGTCGCAGAGAGACTCTTACCTGCCGACAACTGTGCCTGTGTGTGACGATAGCCATGCCCTTCATTGACCGGAGCTGTATGTTGCATCCAGCTGGCATTCCCAGCTTGACCTGGCCATTGTGGACCCATGGAGGACGTACTGTAATTGGACTACGAGGACGTCCCCGAGGACACTGACAGGCTCCTCATATCAGATGTTAATGAGGAAGAAGATATGTTCCTTCCCACGACCAAGGCTGCACAGCCCGGTGTCTCGTCCTCTTTCCGGGATGGAGCGGCCTCGCTGGCCGCACAGCTGGACTTGCAGTACATGTGCAAACATGTTGTGTCCATGCTCAACATCTAGCACAGGAAAAATCTGTGAGAGCAAGTTTTGAAAGCACAGAGAAGAGATTTCAGCATAGAGGAATGAAGCTCAAACACAGAGGAGTCAATTTAAGTGCAAAAACACATATTTGAACACAAGAAGGAACTTTTTGAGTGTGAACAGAGCATTTTGAGGGAAAAAAGCATGAGATCTGAGCATAAAAACAACAAATAATGCTCTCAAAGTGACAAAATATGCTCTTGATTAATGGCAGGGATTTATTTACATACCCTTCCAGTTGGTGCTAAACGAGAGGAACTATAAGGTGACAGCTTTCTGAATCAGGGCCCTTAATGTATCCTCCATGCTCTGCGCATACCAAGCCGAGCTGAGTGAGGACATGGCTGCCGGACCCTGATGTGTTGGAGGAGATTACCATGCTGACTGACATCTGCCTGCATGTTCAGCGCTCTGCAGTCCAGGCCATGGGAAAAGCCATGGGAATTATGGTTCTGCAGGAACGAGCACGGTGGCTCAACCTCACCAACCTTCCCGACACGGAGAAGGAGGAAATCCTCGACATGCCTATTGTACCTGATGGTCTCTTCAGTTCCGCACTGACGTGCATGCAGCAGTGGTGTGAGGCAAAGAAGGAGGATGAGGCCCTCCAGCTCTGCCTCCCCAGAAAGCTCAATCATCCTCCCCAGGCAGCCCGGCGCCAGTCTTTCTCCCTGGCATGGTGCGCTCTCACGCTCAGGGGGCATCAGCTCGTGTCCTTCAGGGGAGATTTACTCCCTACTGGAGACAGCAGGAGCCGTGTAGTAAGTACCTCCTGATTAGGCTCAGAGCGGCTCCTACTCCAGGTATTTTCTGGTCCCCAAACGGGGAAGGAGCGGCATTTGCCCAATTCTGGATCTAAGAGCTCTGAATCAGTGCCTCCAAGGGTACAAGTTCAGAATGCTGACACACTCATCCCTTCTGCGTCTGATGTGTCAGTTCACTTCAGTCGATCTGAAAGACGTGCACTTTCATATTCCCGTGTACCCTCCACACAGGAAACATCTGCGATTTGCATTTCGGAGAGTCTGTTACGAATACACTGTTCTTCCCTTCAGTCTCTCTCTGAGTCCAAGGTTGTTTGTGCTGGGTACTGAGGCGACGATAGCCTGACGATAGGTATTTATCTTGAATGACCCTACATCAGGATGCATGCTACTTATAGAGGCATGTGACGTTGACGCCACATTCACCAGCCAATCAGGCTGGGCATGATGAGATAAGTGTTTCTATAGAATCCGCGGAGGGGCGTATCCCATAGTAAGACATCTCACTCATGTTACTCAGAGAACAGGGGTTACGAGAGTGACGAAAAGTTTTTAAGTGAACTTTTTTGTTGCACTAAATATTATACTACTTTGCCATTCTGCTGTTAATCACCAGTTAAGTAACACAGGTAGTTAACCTGCATTCAGAGCTTGCCATTAGCAGCTTTACAACAGGGTTACCTTAATAAGAGTGATGGTTGTGCTCGTTTAGTTTCCACACCCAGATTGTTTGTGGTTTCTTGCAACAGGAAATGTTGCCAAAAAGAGAAATGTGTCTTTCTTGTATGCAAAAATATAAGAGCCTTTTTTCAGCTCGCTGACCAGCAGTGCAGAGCAATAGGGTGTAGAGGCAGGGCATGGAGATTATTTCCTCCATACAACACTCTGCTCACTCTGGCATGTTCTCTGACATGTACTGTAAATAAAAATACTTTAAATCAATGGAACTGTATAATGGACAGCATGGTGGTGCTGTTTTTAGTGCTGTTGGCTTACACCAAGAAGGTCCTGTGTTTGAATTCTGGTCTGGAGTCTTTGTGCATTGCGTTTGCATGTTCTCCCCATAGATATGTGGGTTTTCTTTGTGTACACTGACTTCCTCCCCCACTAAAAACTATTTCTCAGCCTCTGGGACTCCATTATGCTGCTTATCATGAGGTTCCTTTAGAGAAAACACCTTACACTTTGTTGTCTATGCTGAAAATTCACTTAAATCATCTGCTTTTCTTAGTTATAATCTTATAATCTTATAATCTTATAACATATATATATATATATATATATATATATATATATATATATATATGCATAATCTTATAATTATATCTAAAATCTAATAAAGTCTGATAAAAACAGAGAACAGTGTTCTCTGAATTAGAGTTCGTTTCAACACCATGGGTTCAGCCCACATCTTACATGAACTCTGGCTACAAGAAAATCAAATTAGAAATAATTTGTACGATTAAAACTAACCCTTCTAGCACTTATATATAAAGTCTTTCCCTCATATTTCCTTCTCTGGGTATTATTATAATCATATAACTACTGTGTTCTGCTTTGCCGCGGCCCAGCCTAGGGGTTTTATTTTAATGTCTCTTATTGATGAAGCTGCACTGCAAATTAACTGTTTGTCCTTTTTTGTCTTCTAGATGATCCAAACCAGCAAAACCCTGATTGAGTCCGCTGATGTTGTCTACTCCAAGCTCACACAAGCACAACGAGCAGGTATGCAGCATGAAAGTATTCAATTCAAAAATACTTTCCAAAGTGAAATTAAATGAATTTGTTCATCTGCTTGAGTTGAGGAAACTGTTGGAAACTTTGTAACTTCTTCTAAATGTAAAACAAAAGATGCAATGTTTATCTGCCACTGGGATGGGACTTACTTACCACTCAAGGACAGGAATGCAATTTTCTCACTTAAAGATATATATATTTATATATATAATTTTTTTTTTTTGCTTTAAAACTTCATATCATGAGAAAGCAACTTTTTATCCTCCTGTTATAAGATTGGCAGAGTGTCACTAAAGAAATTAATTATGTGTGCCTCATACTTGCCAGAACAGGTATAGCATTGCTTCTCCCGCAACACCTCTGTCAAACATCAACAGCGGTGGGTGCTGTCAGTAGCAATGGCCATCATCAGTGAGTCAGCGCGGCGTAGTTTTGGGCAGTGAGCAGGTGAAAACAATCAGCAAGCCACACAGACAAAGGGCTGGAGGGGGGAGAAAGGACAGAAGGGGTAAACATCATCTGAAAGGAAAAGAAAAATGAAAAGGTTTGACATTGTGGGCAGTGGGGGAGGAAAAGGATAAACTTAAACAACTTTTAATTAGTACATCTTCATAAAGAAAATGATAAAATCTCACAGAGGTCAAAATTAACTGGGATAAGATCATTATTTTAGAAATTGCTTCAAATTAGGAAACCCTTATGACTTGTTCTCGCCAGACTCTTTTGGATTCAGCTCTAGCTTATCCTCATTTGCATCACTTCTATCTTTAAATGGGAGCACATAGCTGGAATAGTGATGTCTTAATTTTGCATGTTCTTACCTAACATTGTGCTGCTACAGTCAGCCACAGAACTGCAGATCCTGGCCAGTTATATACTTTTTTAAAGCTGGTGTACACCAGGCAAATTCTATTTTATGCTCTTCCACAGCTTATTGTTTTTTGTATAACAACTGGGGCTAAGTCACAAACTTCAACCCCATGTCCTGAATCAAATAATAAATTTTAAGCCGCCTTTATGCCAAGCTTTTCTCCCTGATGTTATACAATAGGTGGCAATGCTTTTCTCCCTTTACCAGAATAAGCTAACCTGATATTTATGCTGTGTAATTACCCAGGGATGTAGGCTGAAAGCTGGGGCTTCAATCACAGAGCTGTCCCTTAGCGCCATGGTTCCCCAGCCAGGAGCTGGAAGAATGTTCAAAGGCAATGATTTCAGAGTTAAGCAGAGCTTAAACCTCTCGTAGCCACGCTCGCAGCTGTTTCTGCTCCACACAAATGCTTAGATTATTGCCTCTGTCAGGTAAAATAACCTGCGTGCAGCTATAAGATAATGCAACTAATACTTTGACTGAGGGGGGAAATCTGGACATTCTTTTGTTAAGAGCTGCTAGCTTTTTATGTAAGTGAGAAGAATGATACACCACAGCAAAGGGGGAGCAGCAACAGCCCTCAGGCGCCTCAGCTGCATGCCAAACATAACATTCACCCCGTCGCCCACTCTCTCTGCTGTGCCCCTAGTTCTGACACACATGCCTCAAATCAAACTATTACCTTTCCAAATATTGTGTCTATTTTACATCCCTTCAGTGTAATTCTATCAGTGCTTTCAGACATTTGTTGCCACTGTGATAACAATAAGTCAGCCAGGAAGATGAAAGGAAAAAAGAAAACTACCTTGTTTCTGGTAAAATGCACATAAAGGAATGCCTGAAAAATGCTAAAGTATGGACATTTATTTAAGTATTTTCCAGGTTTGGATAAAAATATAAAATCCATTAGTTAATATTTTTTTCATTTTCCATGTTTATAGACATACCACAGTGAAATTATTAAACATTAATTGAAAGCAAAATCATAAAATAGGCTAAATAGGCCAAAATCTATTTCAAAAAGAAGAAATTTTGGATTACAAAATGTGTAGGAAAGAAGGAAATACACTTAAATTTCACTTTTCATGTCAAATAGGACCTGCAATACAAACTTCTTTACTGAATTAATAAAAAAAAAATAAACTTAGCTTATTAAGTTTAGCTTATTTAAAGGAATATTAGCTCTTACAGAAAATCTGTAATAGCCAATATTCTCTGGCTCTGGCTGAATATGCGATGAAACATTGCTCTGTAAGAGCAATATTCAATCACATATTTATCACATGTTGACCCATATGCCTTTTTTTCTCAATGGATCTATAAATAAATCTGCAGTCTAAGGCAAGATTAGTTTGTTAAACATAACTTACCTTAATTGGGTAGAAGTAGATTACCTGCAAACTTTCAGGCTCCTGAAGAGCTAAAATAATCATCTTTGTGTAACTATACCTGCTCTGAACTGTTATAAACAAATAGTTGAAGCGAAATTTAAGTTTCTTTATTTTAGGTTTTTTTGATAACATTAATTTAATCCAATAAACTGTTACAATTTATCTCAATCTCTCTTTTTCCTCATTATTGACATGTCTGTTTTATTTAGCATGTCTTTCAGGAGATTATAACCATTTCTTAACCTCTCAAGACCAGAGAATCCAAAGACAATATTGTGTTTAACCCTACACTATCCAGTATTTGTAATGAAAGCGTCTTTTGCGATGGATGTGACAATTAGTGAATGTACCTTTTAGAACCAATCTCATGAAGCACGTGTACAGATTGACATCATTAGGAGTAACTGGCTAACCACAGAGAGGAAAGCAGAGAGAGGGATATGAAGAGACGGTGAATTTGCATGGAATTGAGGGTTTTGTCCCTCTGATCATTCAAGATGGCAAAGGGATAATTTTGGCTTAATGACTGTGTGAGAACAGGAAAGCGGTGCTATTAGAGGACAGCCTGTCAGTTTTGGGGGTGATGGGGTGGAATTTGTTAGTTTCTCCTATTCATCAAACCTTTATTTAAAAGCTGGTGCTTTTGCCCTTGGCTTTGCTCATCGACTAAATACTTTTGTGGCAGGTCCACAAACACAAACAATAATTGTGATATGAAATGAGGAAATTTCACTCAACTGTCAACTCTTTTTTTTAAGCTTTATGCAAGATTAGAAACAACAGCATGGAACAGGTTTGGATTTGTTCTGCCTGTCCTGCAGCATCTTCCATTTTCTTCCTTCACTCAGTTTATGCACAGTCATTGTTGCAGCTAATCAGTTTAATTTGGGCAGTGAAGCTTATGTGTTGATGAGAATTGAGAGGTGCTAGAAGATTCCCCTGTGGGCCCTATTGGTGGCTCGCCATCACGCACAAGGATAATGGGCGACCAGGAAAACAGCTGGGATGCACACTCTGGCACCTCCAGATGCTACCACTATATTTTTTGTGTAGACAGGCTCTGTGTTGACTCAGATATTGGATATCTGTGTGAGGCAACTTCAGTTCACTCTCTTTTTAATAAGTAGTCATTTCTTTGCTTTGCAGAGTATCGTGTATTAAGCATTTATGTATAGTAGTTTTTATTGAAAAAATTAATGGGCACAAAGTAAGTTACACACAATTTGTAGAACTGAATGCCATAGAAATCTATATTCAGTGCCTATATATAGTGTCTTATTAATATATTAACATTTATATTTTAATAAGGCCTTGCAAACATGTTCATACCCATTGTAGAATTATTACACTATCTTGAAAGGTCTAAATAGGAAGACAATTTGTTGTTATAATTTTCCAGGTCTGGGTAAGTGAGGAAAATGCTGGGTTTTCCAGACATTTTTCTTTTTTCTACTTTTCAAAGGAAAACAATCTAATGTACAGTATGTACTAGATTAACCTTGATTTATATATAAATAATATGCTTCAGCCTTTTTTTACCACATTATGACTTGATTTTTTCATATTCCCAGCAGTGTTTTGGTTTTAAATTTAATGATTAGATACTCACTCTAGACAACTTTAGATTCAGGTTGAACTTGACCTATGGTTCTTAAAATGAGTTTGGATATGATCTTAAACTTTGGAGTTAAGCAAATACTTTTGTGTTCTTTTACATTTGGAATAAAGATGCTAAAGATCACTAACTTTGCTTTAATTAATCAATGTTTCCACAACTAATATTTGTGTTGATGACAGATTTTTTACACCTGAGATATGTTTTATTTTGTTTCTGTTTTGCAAGACACCATATGCAGTTGTGCTTTCATATGTCCTTTCTGAACCATAAGACAGTCAATTAATATTTAAATGTTATCCAAAATAGACTTTGCTTTCTTTCTCTAAAGTAGAATTATATGGTAATTTGGATCATACAACTGGACAAACCATCATAAAAAAGGCAAACCTGGATGTAGGAGCCTTATGTGTTTTTGTTTTTTATTATACATGTGAGATTGGGGTTTGTCCTGACCTGGTTGGTTGGAGAAACACCAGGCTATTTAAAGCTGATTGAAAGGAAGTTCAGGTGTTGCTGATTGATGGAGCGCCAACAGTTTTCTACTGTGCAACAAGGACTGTGCTGGGAAGATGACTTGAGTAGGCATGGGCTGGTATGAGATTCTGACGGCATGATAACCGTAGGCAAAAATATCACGGTTTCACGGTATTATGATTACAGCTCTAAAATGTGTATTTTGAATGTCTGTATTTTTTTTCTTTTAAAAGGAAAAAAAACCTTTTTACCGAGGCAGATATGGTAACTAACTAGCATGCTAAGATAAATCATCATTAGCAAGCTAGTTATCATACAATCTCCCTCAGTTAAAAAACAAAAGTTACTAAAGGATAGTAGACACAGTGGCGCTTTATGCTGCAGCTTCATGAGGGATCTTGACTTTCTCCCTGACGAGACGTTACATATAAAAAATAAAAAAAAACCCTTATACCACTGGGACGGTATGACGGAAAATTTTAGTGGTTTTGAAACCTTGACTTTTTCATACTGCGGTATACCTTGAAACCTGTAACCGGCCCATGCCTAGACTTGAGCATGGACTCAGACTCTTTTAAGGCTGCAATGTAACCTACCTGAACTCTGTAAAATGGATTATTGACAACATGAAAGAAACCAAAGGTAATAAACATCCTAAAATTAAAAACAATCTGGAAGTTCTTTAAGCGTACGTTGAAACCATTTTATCCGCATCAGTAGCCAGTAGCGCTATGGTACAGGACTTTGGTGTTATAACACTGGAAATGAATAGATGAAAAAACTAGTAAATGCAGAAGGACAAACGGAGCTAAAGCTGGACCACATAACAAAGAAAAATCTAATTTATCATCAATGCTACCCATGTTTAATCAGCTCTCTGATGTGTTTATCTAGCTCCCCTTCCATGCAAGCACGCTTTCTCTGCCTAACTGTGGATTTGTTCATTTTGTTTTTGACAGCTTTCTTACTGTGGATATCCAAGATAAAGACATATTATTTCCTTTGTCATCTTTGGCTTTGTTAAGTCATTGTCTTCCTAGCTCATCCACAGCCTTTCTGTGTTTGGAATGATGACACTCCACATGGACTCTGGAGTGCGCATGAATTGGGATAAAATAATCAAACATTGATCTGACTGATACAAATCTACCTTTCACCATTTACCATTTTTTCCATGAAACAGGATCCCATACCTATTATGGAAGCAAACAAAAAGTCTTTGTCTTTTCACAGCTTACTATGGGGTCGCATTTGGCTTATTAGCCTGAATTTCCTAGAGTTAAAATGACAGTAAGGAACAGGAGTTGTCTTAATGCTACACTGAGATTGCTCTTAATTATTACCAAATTAAATACTCTGAGAAGCTCAAGCTATATTGGAACAAACCGCCAGCAGCTAATTTTGTATCATTTACAGCTCCATGCTTGCTGGTTTCTTGCTCATCTTGTGTTTGCGCTCTCCCTTTACTCAGCTCTGCACAAGCAGTGGGCCATTAACTATAGTAGCTTATAAAATCAGATCAGTCCTTATCCCTGTTCATGTAAATTTCAGGCTCTTGAGCTAGTATACTGTAGAAGCACTACCTCTAGTATAGTTAGAAAATTAAGAAAGGGCAGCCTGACATTGTAGATTAAGCATTAAAAACAGACCAACAAAGCATAGTATTATATAGTTTGAATTATATAGCATCTACGCTACCCTTCAAAGATGTTCTTTAGGATGATCCTCTTAAGTTGCTATGTATGAAAAGCCTTTCAGTTGGTTTGAGGTATTTTTCAAAATGCATAAATTAATTGTTTACAGAAGAGGTGCAATATCTTCTCACTTGTAGTTACGAAATGCTGAAAAAACATAACTTGAGAAGACAGCCATTCTTTAGTTTTTAGTGTCAGTCTGTATTGTTTCTTCAATGCTTGTGCAGAAAATCTTAGCTTCTGTTACTTAAGGTCATCTTTCAGGGACAGACTGACAAGCAAGCTGAGTCTTAAAGAATTAGATGCAGCTTGTAGTTAAACCCTTTGGAGATTAGGAATGGTTTGCCTCGGCTGCAATAAAACCTGACCTATTCTGAAGCCTAATTAGAGGTTTGCCTCCATTGTACAACTTCAGTTTTAGCCCTATAAGCACTACCAGACATCCATTCTTCCATTTTCTATAGGCTACATTAATTGTTTTCGGGTTATGGGTGGGCCTGGTCCTAAACCTCCACCATTGATTATCAAGAGATGGGATACACCCTACAGAGGATGCCAGTCCATTACAGAAAAACATGGAAATGAGAGATAAATGTTTTACTAAGGGCAATTTAAAATATCTAGTTATTCTAACATGCATGTCTTTGGACAAGGGGAAAAAACCCATACAGAACGCTGCAAAAATGTAATATGCAATAGGGTAGGGTATAAAGGTAGGGTATAAAGGTTGAAGCCTTTTCTTCCAAAGGAAACATTCAGGGCCAGTTAAAATCTCCCAAAACCTTGTGGAAGAATATGTTATGGTCTGACGAAACCAAATTTGTACTTTTGACCAACATTTCAACACATTATTTTTTCCCTTTGATAGATTTTTAAATATTTAAGTGCTTGCACTTTAAAGTAGGTGTCAACACTTAATGTCCACTGTAACACTGATTATAAAAATTTTCCAAATTTCATTTGATCAGTTATTACCACATAAAGCATGACATTTGTGCTTCCTTATGTCTGTTGTGTTGAATAACAAATCTCATGGCAAAGTTGCCTCGCCTTTGAAACCTGCTTTGGATAAAACCTTTAAGAGCTTAACAGGAAAGTACTAATTTGGTTATTCCGGAAGTCACACACAGACTGATGTCTGTCCTAATGTCTTTCATGTGTCCATTCTTAAAAAAATATTCTGACTTCATTGAATTAATATTTGACTTGTTGTGTTTTATAAAAACACTAAACTCCACAGTAGACTCTAGTCCTTTGAGATGGTATTTGTGGCTGTTCTGACATTGCTTTTCGGTGAAACATGTCTGTCTGTTCAATCCAGGTTTGGACTTCCATGAAGACCTCCATCGCATTGGAGTAAAGGAGGGTCTGAAAGGCCGGAAACTTCAGAAAGCCATGGAGAGTTACGCTTGGAACATTACTGTGCTTAAGGTGAACAAACCTTGCCTATTACATGGCTTCAAACACAACTAATTCTACATCCACTGCAATACATTTAGAGTAAAGATGACTGCTATGAAAGATAGGAAGTTGAAGGATTATCTTAAAAACTGCAACCAGCAGGACAAGCAATCCCAGACACTGTTCCAGAGATTTACTCACATGATGTCTTTAGAAAGCTTCTTGGGCTAACTGCATCTCTCTCCTTCCTAATCCCTAAATCTCTTAAGTAATTAGTGTTCATTCCAAGCGTTGTTTTATTTATTTGCTCTTGTATCTTTTTTGACAAGACTTGATTGGATCGTTCACACTTGCTTGGAAGACACACAGCTAAACGTGGCTTGGCCATATGTCCACGTGTAAAAGATGGTGCATTCTTGTCACTGTTTGCCCTTTGACTCGAGAGATAAGGCCAGCCAATTTTCATCTCATTGCCTCTTTGAATACTGGTGGTAGAAAGCTAAATGCGGAGAGCCAATAGTTCGGATCCTATCTCATTGTATCACCTTGACACCAGTTAATTGTAAATGATATTGATGATTGCACTTTATAAAACCTGCAACCAGCAGTTTATTCTGATGATTTTAATTTTGTTGACATTTATTAATGTATATGCTGCCATCTTCCCTGGATAATGAGGATAAAATGGGTGTTGAAGTTTCAGAAAGACCTAATCCTAAACACACTTCCAAGGAAACTCTCAACTGGTTTCAAGGAAAGAGAATAAAACTGCTTGAAGGGTCCAGCCAGTCAACTCACCTGAATTCTGTAAAAAAAAAAATAATAATCTGTGGAAAGAACTAAATATTAGAGTTCGTACAATAAGCTTGTGAGGAATTTGAAGACTGTTTGTTTGACAGAATGAGCCAAAATGACACTTGAGCAATGCATACGACTAGTTTCTCCATACCAGAGGCATCTTGAAGCTGTCATAGCCATTAAAAGCTTACCTAAAAAGTTTTTTTCATAAATTTCAGTAGGCATGTTGTCCTATTTCCTTGTCAATCCATTTTACTACGCATAAATTGATTTATGGACATCTAGGGTGTCAACAAGGTGTTGAATCTACAGGTGAAACTCGAAAAATTTGAATATCGTGCAAAAGTTAATTTATTTCAGTAATTCAACTTAAAATGTGAAATAAATTAACATGTAATGTAAACTCATTACATGCAAAGCAAGATATTTCAAGCCTTTATTTGTTTTAATTTTGATGATTATGGATTACAGTTTATGAAAACCCCGAATTCAAAATCTCAGAAAATTAAAATATTACATGAAATCAATAAAACAAGGATTTCAAATCAAGAAATGTCAGACCTTTGAAAAGTATAATCATGCATACAGTGGGGCAAAAAAGTATTTGGCAGCCATCGATTGTGCAAGTTTTCCCACTTAAAAAGATGAGAGGTTTGTTATTTTCATCATAAGCACACTTCAACAGTGAGAGACAGATTGTGGGGAAAAAAATCCTGGAAACCATGATTTTTAAAGAATTTATTTGTATAATTTGTGCAGAAAATAAGTGTTTGGCCAGTAACAAAAGTTCACCTCAATCCTCTCTAATGTAACATTGGTTGGCAATGACAGAGGTCAAACATTTCCTGTAGGTCTTCAGCAGGTGTGCTCATACTGTAGCTGGTATTTATTGCTATTCTTCCATGCAGATCTTCTCTAGAGCTGTGATGTATTGGGGCTGTCGCTGGGCAACACAGACTTTCAACTCCCTCCACAGATTCTTTATTGGATTGAGATCTGGATTCTGGCTTGGCCACTCTTGAAATCTTGAAATGCTTTTTACGTAGCCACTCCTTCATTGCCCAGGCAGAGTGTTTGGGATCATTGTCATGCTGTCATCTTCAATGTTGTCACTGATAGAAGGAGGTTTTCACCCAAAATCTAATGATACATGGCTCCATTCATCCATACCTTTTATTATGGATCAGCTGTTCTGTCCCCTTTGCAGAAAAGCAGCCCCAAAGCATAATGTTTCCACCCCTTTGCTTCATATTGGGTATAGTGTTCTTGGGATACAACTCAGCATTCTTTTTCCTCCAAATATGGCGAGTGGCGTTTATACTAAAGAGTTCTATTTTGGCCTCATCTGACCACATGAAATTCTCCCAATCCTCCTCTGGATTATCCAGATGGTCTGTGGCAAACTTTAGACTTGCCTGGATAGATGCTGGCTTAAGCAGGAGGACTGCAGGATTTAAATCTATAATGATTTAGTGTTTTACTAATAGTAACCTTTGTTACTGTGGTCCCAGCTTTCTTCAGGTCATTGACCAGTTCCCCCGTGTAGTCCTTTGCTGTTTCCTCACCGATCTCAAGATCTTGTGTATCCCGTTAGGTGAGATCTTGGATGGAGCCCCAGGTTGAGGGATATTGTCAGTGATCTTATTTATTCAATTTTCTAATAATTGTTCCAACAGTTGATCTCTTATCACCAAGCTGCTTGCCTATTGTAGATAGGTTCATCCCAGTCTTGTGTAGGTGTACAATCTTGTCCCTGGTGTTCTCAGACAGCTCTCTGGTCTTGGCCATGGTGGAAGTTGGAGTCTGACTGTTTGAAGGTTTGGACAAGTGTCTTTTATACAGGTAACGAGTTGAAACAGGTGCTATTAATACAGGTAACAAGTGGAGGATAGAAGAGCTTCCTAAAAAAAGAGCAACAGGTCTGTGAGGGACACAATTATTCACAATAGGTGCTAAATACTTATTGTCTGTACCATTATACAGATACATTCTTTAAAAATTGTACAATGTGATTTTCTGGATCTTTCATCTGTCTCTCACAGTTGAAGTGTACCTTTGATGAATATTACAGACCTCTCTCATCTTTTTAAGTGGGACAACTTGCACAATCGATGACTGTCAGATACTTTTTTGCCCCACTGTATGTACTCAATAAATGGGTTGGGCCCCTTTTGCATCAATTCCTCGATTACATTGATGCTGGATCAGCCTGTGGCACTGCTGAAGTGTTTTGGAAGACCAGGATACTTCAATAGCAGCTTTGAGCTCCTCTGCATTGTTCAGTCTTATGTCTTTCATCTTTCTCCTAGCAATGCCCTATAAATTCTGCTCAACACTTTTGAATGGCCTTTTGCTGACAATCCTCTTCAGGCTGTGGTCATCCCTGCTGCTTATGCACTTTTTTCTTCCAAACTTTTCCCTTCCACATAACTGTCTATTAATGTGCTTTGATGCAGAACTTTGGGAACATCCAACTTATTTTGCAATTACCTTTTGAGGCTTTCCCTACTTATGTATGGAGGGTATCAATGATGGTTTTCTGCACAACTGTCAGGTTAGCAGTCTTCCCCATGATTATGATTCCTACTGAAACAGACTGAAAGACCATTTAAAGGCTCAGGAATCGATTGTACTGTAGGTGTTTTGGATTAATTAGCGTGTGACACTTTTAGCCTAAAATATTTAACATTTTCACAATATTCTAATTTTCTAAAATTTTGAATTTGGGGTTTTCATAAGTTGTAAGCCATTAATCATCAAAATTATAACAAATAAAGTTTTCAAATATCTCGCTTTGCATGTAATGACTGTTTATCATATATTAGTGTCACCTTTTAAGATGCATTACTGAAATAAATTAACTTTTGCACGATTTTCAAATTTTCCGAGTTTCACCTTTATGCTATTGTATTGTAAGTATTCACATTTTGGTCTTTATTGGCATAATAACACCACACAGTTACTACAGATATGTCAGGTGTAAAACAATGTAAATATCTTGTTCAACACTTCCCAAAGATGCTCCAGTGGATTGAGATTTGGTGAACTCATTCTCATGTTCAATAAACCAGTTTGAAATGATTTGAGCTTTGTGACATGGTGAAAGTAGAGAGTTGTTATGCCTTTAGTTTGCCCACACTCTGGCAATATATGATCTAATGCGGAAGGAGCTATGTTCCCTTAAACACCAGAATCTAAACAATGCTCTCAGAAATCCCAGTATTGAAAACTATCAAACACACTGACTGCAATAATTATCTACATTACAATTTAGCACCTGACAAAAATCAATAAACAAATCTTCTTCTTCTACCAGGTAGGTGTGCTGCAGTGTGTGTTTTATAGTAGGAACAAGTGAAAATACAATTCAGTTCTGTTTATTTACATAGCTCCGACTCACAACAGATCTCAAGCCACTTCACAAGCAAAGTCATTTCAATACAGTCATGCAAACATTCCAATCAGTTTAAAGTGTTAGTTAGTTTTCTATTTAAGGAATCCCAGCAGATTGCATCGAGTCATTGACTGGCAATTGTGCCCCTTTGATGTAGACGCTAACCACTGCAATCCCTCATACTGAGCAAGAATGTAGCAACAGTGGAGAGGAAAAACTCCTCTTTAACAGGAAGAAACCTCCAACAGAACCTGGCTCAGTACAAACAGCCATCTGCAAAGACCTTCTGGGGGTTAGAGAAGACAGAGCGGAAACACAGAAAAAAACAAAAAGAACTGATGTAAGAGTACTTTCTATATTAAAGAAAGTAAAGAGTTCATAACAGGACAGGGGGAGCATCATCCCAGTGGATGCCCCCCATCCAACAGGGCTATTCAGATAAGCAGGATACCAGACCAGGTGTAGCTTCTATGGAGAGAAAAACACCGAGAAAAAACAAAGTTAACGGTCAAAATAACAGCAAATAATGAAACTGGAAAGTAGTAGAAGAGAAAAGTAACAATGGTCGAAAAGATGAAACGTGGTCAGTCTGTCCTCCAGCAGCCTTACCCCTGCTTTCCACCAGACACGTAAGAGGCGCGTAACGTAATAAATGCGTTTTACTCTCCAATTCAGCAAGCACCCACCGGGTGCATTTTAGACGCGTATCACTCACGACAGCATTCCATCCAGCTGGTACCTGGAAATCACAAAATCACAGGAGAGTTGCAATTGCATAACTTAGTAAGTAGCAAAAACTCACCGTCCACACCCAAAACTGCAAATATTTCTGTCCATGCCTTTTCCTTTATCATGTTGTGCTTTTAAAAATGATCATTGGGATCATATAAACTGGGCGATTCTCCACTTCCAAGGATGGAATTCTAGTTGTCCATGATGAAAACCAACAAATTAGACCCACAGACTGGCTGACTTCAACCCTGGTGTCGTAGGTAGTGATGTTTTATTTTGGTTTTTTGTAGTTAAGCAATCGGAAATCTTCATGTGTCTTTTATTTTGAACATTTCTTGATTACTTTCACTGATTCTGTGCCTGATTTCCTTTCTGGTCTGATCTAAACTGCTAAAATTTAGACTTTTTTGAAGCCTAGCACGTATAAAATTGACTTGCCTCGTAAATTTAGGAGAGGGCCATGACACAACGCTTCTGAGACACGTTCGATTCGCTCCCGGGGGAAGCAGTCCCATTGACTATAATGGCAGCTATCCACTGCATGTTAGGCTTTGCAGACGTTATGCGCCGTTTATGTATCCAGTGTAAAGCAGGGGTAAGCCTATAACTACAGAGATAGCTCAGGATAACCTCAGCCACTCTAACTATAAGCTTTATCAAAAAGAAAAGTTTTATGCCTGGCCTTAAAAGTAAACAGGGTGTCTGTCTCACAGACTAAAACTGGGAGCTGGTTCCACATGAGAGGAGCCTGATAACTAAAATACTTGCCTCCCATTCTACTTTTAGAAATCCTAGAAAACACCAGTAAATCTGCAGTCTGAGAGCAAAGTACTCATGGAACAATCAGATCTCGGCTGTATGATGGGCATTAATTATTATGGGCTTTATATGTAAGAAGGAGGATCTTAAATTATATTCTGGATTTAACAGGAAGCCAATGAAGGAAAGCTAATACGAGAGAAATGTGATCTCTCTTTTTAATATTCATCAGAACTCTTGCTGCCGCATTTTGTATCAACTGATGGCTTTTAACTGCATTTTGTGGACTTCCTGATAGTAAAGAATTACAGTAGTCCAGCCTTGAGGTAAAAAATGCATGGACTAGTTACTCAGCATCACTCCTGGAAAGGATGTTTCTAATTTTAGCAATATTCCAGAGGTGAAAGAAGGAAATCCTAGAAACCTTTTGTCTTGTCAGAATTTAAGAGAAAAATGTTTAGCGTCATCCAGGTTCATATTTCTTCCAGACATACTTGTAATCTAACTGACTGGATTCATCAGGATTGATGGATAGGTATAGTTGTGTGTCATTGGAAATGGACATTTTTTTCCAGGGTTAGTTGCTTTAGCAGCCAACCACTTCCCGCTCTAATGGTTTCTCTCCAAGCATTTTTTTTGTGTTTCACATCATTATAGTATTACTGCTACTATGGCAGAATAGTGTCAGTCTGACCTGCTCTCTGACTTTTTTGCAGCTTACAGCCATAAAAATAACCTTTATTGAACTAAGACAGCCTGAAGGCTTCTCTGGGAGGCAACACTCTTGGTTTCAGGTTTTCATGCATATGCAGATTGGGGTTTGTGACGATAAATCTGATGCATTAGTGTAAACGCACAAAGGACAGCAGGATGCTGAGAAGCAAGTTCTACTCATCTTACACAAAATTTATTCTTACAGTCTTACAGGTTTAGTCATTGTCTGAATTTGTAAATATTTGGAAAAGACATATCACAAATAATAAGCCAAAATTAGCAAACATTTTCATCTCAGAATGTCTATTGAACTCCTCCAACATATCCTCTAATTTGTGTTTGCCCTTTAAGTTGCCCACTTCCCTATTTCTCAGCTTCCTCATCCTCATTTCTTCGATGAGCCATTCTCTCAACTGAAAGGCATCTTGGCATCCACATAACTCCTCTTCCTCCCTTTCTTCATTTATAATCTCTCTCTCATACTGAACATTTAGTGAGAACCTTGCGCCTGTTTGCCAAGCCTGGCAGTCATGCCTAGTTATTTCACCCCTCAACCTTTTTCAGATTCTCAGCAGGCTGGAAACTGCTAGCTGGTAGAAGCTTGGGACAGAGAAATAGGCAGCTGAGTGGAAAGGAAGAGGTGTTTTGTCTTTGTTTCTGAGCTTCCCAAACTCCCACTTTGACTGTAGTTTGACAGTGACAGAAAGATCAGAGCTGTCATGGTGGATGATGTTTTTGCACATTTCTGTCACTCACTGTACCTCTGTCAAAAAAGCAGAAGCATAGAGACAGAGAGGGCAGCTTTAAAGCAAATGTCAAGTTCTTCTGAAATAAAATAGAATATTTCTTAAAAAAACTGATGGCAATTTGTGCTGTAATTAAAATATCTCTAATGAATCCACATTTAATGACCTATCTCTAAAAATAGTTCAGATTATTGCCAATCATTTCAATTTTGACCCCTTTTTGGATAATCAAATATTTTTATCACATATTCAGCCACCCAACAGTGCTGTATGATCTATAAGCAATACATATTCAATTCAGGTTAGTTCAAAGGAATTGTCAGTCAGACAAGAACACTGGACTGTTATTGTTATTACTGTGGGAATATGTGGCTACTCCTGCTTTGTTTTAGTCCCCTGTGGATAGCTTTGGGCCAGCTGTAGGGGTAAATACATCAACCAGAAGTGCAATCTTGATTTGGTTGCTGTAGCGCAGGACCAGCTTCTTGCTGGTGAGTCATGGGTTACATAATTTTCTTTTTTTTAAATATGACTTATTCATTCTCCTGGTTTCTGTGCTGGAATGTTGTGGGTAAAAGGCCACTTGGAGAGCATCAGCATCACCTGGAAGCTGAATGTTAAACATTTAGGGGAGGGTAGCACCTTTGCTCCTTCCACAATATGTCAGACTTCCATGCGCATTGCATTCTCTTTTACCCTTCACCGTGGCGTACAATAGGTTAGCATGTGTCACTTCAGTGGGACATCAGTCCAAAAACATGTCACAGTGGGGGAGGTAGTATTTACAGAATCACAGATTTCAAGCTCTTTTTAGTGTGGGCAAAGAATGACAAGCCTCCTAGAAAAACAGTGAAGAATTTAATAATGCCTATTTTCTATCTTTTGTTTTGTTTTTCACCTTTTGAATATTTCTAAGATGATATATATACCTCTTCCACACACACAAAAAAAACCCTACACCTTATTTCCATACAGCAAAGCTAGCATAGGGAAGCATACTGAAAATGGCCATGGCCCAGATTTTCTTGACAGAGCTGTGAACACAAAAAAGGCTGTCCTGACCATTTCCTCCATATATGGCATGAATTCATCTCCAGGGTGCTCAAATAAAGAGCAGGAACATAGTGGTAACATTATCACCATATGACAGCACACTTCACCAGCAGAGAGAAGCTGAACAAACTGCTGGCAAACGTCCAGCAGTATTTCAGTGGGTTTGTACTGCCCCCTTCCGGCTGGTTTTGGTTAATGCAAGTGAAAATATGTAATTCATAGAATAAAAAGGCGTTTAAAACAGGGGGAAAAGTCAAAAAAAATGTGCAATAGAGACTGACTGTAACTTTCAAGCAAGTGTTTAAAAGGTGTTGTTTTTTCATAAAGTCCGACGTGTTCCCACAATCTAATTATATTTCTTTTTGGGTATATGTTCTGAATAAAGGAAAAAAAAAATGGGTAAATTGATTTTAAAATTAAAAATGTTTTCTAGTTAATTAAAAAAGGTATTCATTCTCAATGTAAAATAAAATAATTAAAATTTGGGTATTTCATGTTTCATTTGCTGCAATGGGCCATTCAAAATGTCACAGCATTTGATTGGTTGAACTGCATAGCAAGTCAGTTTCAGACAAATTATATTAACAAGAACTCAGCATTCATTGAGACTTTGAGTTAGGCTGACATGATTAAAACATTAAGTTGCTTTTTAGAAATAATTTTTTATTGCCTACATATTTAATTTATTACATATTTAATAACTTTGCCATGTATTGGTTTTGTATTTATATAATTAAGAACACTCAACTAATATGTCATTGATTGATTTGCTTATTAAATTGAATAATCAAATACATTCATGTATTTTATTATTACTTTAATTTTGAATTGAATGTATTTTAAAACTATATACAAATACTGCACCATTCTATTATTCCACTAATGCAGTAAAAAAAAAAAATTTAAACTGTCACTGCCAGATAGAGCCTAATATTATACCATGAAATAGTTAGATGAAAAGGGAAGTAAATACATTCTAATGTAGAGAAAATAGATACATTACTAACTAATGTAATTCATGTATATTATATAAATTTCCTCTTCAGTTTTACTTAAAAAGAGAGATTTTTCTTTCCATTTATCTATTAATTCATTGAACTGTGGTCCATTGGGATCTATATAGTTTTTTTCCCTTATCGAAACTTGACCTTAACACAACATGTCTTTCTCTTTCTTCTTAATCTCAGGGCCAGGCAGACCTGCTAAAGCATGCAAAGAGTGAGGCACTGGATACTTTGCGTCAGATCCACTGTGCAGCCCAGTCCTGTGGCCTCAGTAAAAATGGAGCAGCTTCCCCACAGCTTCCTCACCATCCTCACCAACAGCCGCCACAAGTACAGCAACAGCCTCCGGCCAAGCTCCACCCACAATCTCTGCTGCTCCACCCACCCCATGCTCCTCTACAACCCCAAACCTCACCTCAGTCGTATCTCCACACCCATCAACAGCAATATTCCCAGCCGCATTCCCAACCGTTTCCTCTCCCTCCCGTCCAAACTGTTTTAAAACCACCGGCCTACACACATCCTCCACCCTTACCCACAAATCAGTTCCAGTCACAAAGCCAGCAGCAGAGGGTGGCAGGATCTCTTGATACCGTCCCAGAGAGAGAAAAAGAGATGGTCAGTGACGGTCCTGCGGGGTCCTGCTGACTAGCAGCCTGCGCCCACAGTGAATCCCACCCAAAGACAGACAGAGAGATAGAGAAGCAGAAGGATGTTGAAGGAAAACAGGAGGCTAATAAGGAAGGAGAGGTAGAGGATGTTCCAGAGAGAGTGAAAGAGGTGATGACAATGAAAAGGAGTCGCCGTATTCGAAGTGAAACACAAGTCTAAAAGAGTAGAAGAAGACAGATGTAACAGTCCAGTCATATTTTTCTGAACAGGATAATAGTTCTTCTCTCAATTTTGAGCATAAACCATTTCTGCAAGAAATTACCAACTTTTTTGTGTTTTATCTTGGCGGAAGTAAAAATAAAAAGGGGGGGCAGTGGGATTTCAGACTCGTGTTTCTGGTTAGGAAAGTACACCATAGGCAAATCGATGACAAAGCTGTCCCTGTCTCTCTCTGGGCATTGCTAGTTACAGTACATGCGACTCCACAATGTACACTAGCTCTGTGGGTGCAGGCTTTAGCTCACATCAGTGTTTTATGCCACAAATATGCCTTTTTTTATTTCAGAGACACCTTGCCATGTCTCGGAGCTTTTATTTTGTCATATTCACACTCATGTCCCGGTATTTTCGATGTAATGCTCAGCGCAAACCCTTACTACTTTTCATAATGAGGGTGCAGATTTAATTTTAAATGCACAAATTAGAGCAGCTCTGCTAGACTGGGCACTGTAGGAGTCAAAGATGACCTTTTTAGCACAAACCAGGGAGCATTAGAGTTAGTATAGGAAAAAAAATCTGCATTGGTTCAGTGTTCATTCATTTATGCATTTTTTTAAGCTGCTGTCAACCTCCATCAGGCCCATCTCTTGGGTTGTGCATTCAGGTTTGGGTTCATTCCTGGACACTCCCCATAGGATTTCCTTGTCTCCTACCCAGGGGCTCCGCGTATGATGTTATGTAAGTTGATGTTTGTTTTGATCCCCAGGGTAGAACTAATCCACATTCTTTACTGGTGGAGCTCAGCATTCAGTCACAACTGGAATATTTGACCCTTCCTTTTAGAAGTGAAAGGTCAAAATAACCATGGTACTGCTGTCTGTGGATTAACACAGTGACTATAGATGTAAACTCTATGTAAAATGTATGAAGGGAACATATATTGCTATAATTTTCAGACATTATTGATTGATATTCTTATTGTTGTAAGTTTTATTGATATCCAGAGTCTTTTTTTAACATTACTTCCACATGTACAGTGCTTTGACACCTGTTGTTCTGTGGATCAGATCAAGACAACCAGTGCATTTGGGACTGAAACGATGGGTTGCTGGTTAGCACCAATACACAAGGGTTAAGTGATGACATTGCAGATGTTTTACTTAAAAATGAGTGTACAAACTGTAAGAGCTCCTTTGAGTTGCCCATTAAAGCTGGCTTCATTGGTTATTCTGCCTCCTGTTCATTTTTCTCTAACAAGACATAGATAGACCTCAAGAAAATAACTAACTATAAATAAATACACAGAACCAAAAGAATAGTACAAAGGAAGACCACACAAAAAACAAGAAAAAAAAACATAAGCACAAATTTGGGCATATATGCATCACTATAACCAATATCTTGAAATAAAATTATAAGAATGAGACAACTAGTTGACGGGATGTGAGGTTGTGTATAAAGAGGGTTTTCGATCCTGTTGAGCTAGATGGTAAAGGAATGGCTGCCAGATATTCTGAAAAGGATTGAGTTTGTCCATCATGTCATATCTAAGTCTCTCCATTTGCAATACCCCAGTTAATTCTGAGAGTCGTTCCTTGAATTTAAGCACAGCTTCTGATTTCCATAACCTTCAGATCAGTATCTAAGCAATTATCGCCCCATACATGAAAGTAGTTTGAATTGATAGGCTACAATTAAGGAGAGATAAAGAGCATCCAAACAGAGCAAAGTTGGGATCAGATTTAAACTCAGTCATACATTTTGGAAAACCAATTAAGTATATCACACCATAAAGGGGGAGGGTATGTCATTTATCTATATCTTCCTTCAACCTTTCTACTTTTACAATGAAATTCAATTTAAAGATTAATCTAGGATCCTTTGGAAGCATTACTCTCTGTAATTTTAAATGAAAGATTATGTATAAAATGTACATCCATATCTTCACCTAAAGGCATGAACTCACTGAATTCCTTTTTATTGTGCAGCCCTACATCTCGTCAAAAGATTTGATCAAGTCCAGTACGATAGGGATAGACTACTCAAACTGGGAAATAAAAATGATCACTTCATCTATCTAAAGTGAAAGATGATGGTCCATTTCACCAAGATGAATTGATTTAATTGTTGCATGCTGCCTGATACAAATAGCAAGAGGCTCAATTGCAATTGGGTAGGCCTGACATGTCCTCAAAATAACAAAAATGGAGTCTATCATTTTTGATCAGTTAAAATGCAGGAAAGGAGGTGAGAGTATAACATTTTGATCCATGAGATAGACTGAATTCCAAAACCACTTATTTAAAAAAAAAGTAAATACATTTTGACATGCCATTTTTAAAGCAGTATGCACCACCAAACCTGTTGTTTGTTTTGTTTTGCTTTTTCCAAAGTTTATGCTTCCGTTATATGTTTATGCCAGTTACCATGTATGCATGTTGTGCCTAATTAATCTTATTTAGATAATGATGTTTAAATTTCCAATTGGCATGTCTGTCAAGCAGCAAAAATGTACTCAAGCAGACAGCCCATAGATTTATTCAGCTAATTTCAGCTTGTTAAACTTGCATTACCCTGAAAACACAGAATGGCAAAACAGTACAATATTATGTGAAGTAAGCACTGGCAAAGTACTGCTAAATTTAGCTTATTTAGTTTATATTACATAATCCGTGTATCTAAATCAAAACTAATGTTAAAGATAACAATATTAATTGTGCAAATACTGTGATATAGGAAAACCAGGATCATTTTATGCAGTGAGAATTTGATTTTGGGCCATGGGTACAATCAGTCTTGTTGAAGGAATGAACACAGAAAGAACTGAAACAAGACAGACCGATTCATTCATAAACTAATTAAAAACTTCTTTAACCAATAAGTTATAGAAAAAAACCCAGTTTTAAATGAGTTTGATCAACCATAACAAATTATATTGACCCCAAACCCACATAATACTGTGCAAAAACTCTTGAGTTATCCTTTAGATCTTTGTATTTCCTTCTAAGGAGGCAAAAGTTGCTGTAATCCTATTACAGTAAGTGCCCTTATTGATATCTGTTTTTAATTTTTCAAGTATGTAGAGCTAAATGATTTCAGAGATCAGCCATTGTTATGTAAACACACAACAGTTACTCATTTAATTTTAGCATTTTGTTACAGCCTGTCACACTCTGAGAGACAGAATTTAATTCAGTTTTTAATGTTGAAAAATACCAAGGATCACATAATTTAAAACATATACAGGTGTTCTTATAAGTTTAAATAACATGGCCGAATTTCAGATTTCTTTTCTGAGAATATTGATGACTACACGAAACCTTTTCTTTCACTCAGGGTTGTGGTTGGGTGATCCCACTTGTTATCAAACTTTCATGTCAAAGATTTTTTGTTTTGCCCCCTTTAACATCAATGGCTGCCTGAAGTCTTTGCTAGTTGTAGATTAGTTTTTTGTTTTTTTTTGGAATGGTACAACTGCCCATTTTTCTTTGCAAAAGGCTTTTGGTTCCTGTAGGTTCTTTGACTGTCTTGCATAAATTGAATGTTTGAGATCTTCAAAGTGGTTCAATAATACTGATGTCAGGAGGCTGAGATGGCCGCTATAGAAGCTTCACCTTTTCAGCCAATGATAGGTCAACTTGATCTTGTGTTTTTGATTGTCATGCTGGAATATCCATGTATGTCAAGTGTGCAGCAGAAGAAAACTAAAACACTTTTTTCAACATATGAACACATTTTTTAAATAAATGCTTTAGGTATTTTGATCTCAGGAATAAACAATATTCTAATGTCAAATAACACTGGAAATGTATATGTGAAGGGTTTACACAATGACAGAGTGGTCACCCGTTCAAACAAACACAACTAACTCTCTAGAATACGTTGATAGCAGCCCTCGCATCCAATCTAAACTAATCCATAAGCTTCCCAAATGCTTTATTGATTAATTTTGATGCACTGTGATACAAAGTTAATACTCCTAATTGAAAATTATTTTCTCATTGACTTAGGCCTTTTATTTTTCCGTGGGAGGCTGCATGTGTTTAAAACAGTGCTTCCTGTTGTCCATAAGATGGCAACAAACATAGACGAAGAAACGAGAGGCAAAAATTAGAATGAATAAAAATTCCTCCTTTTTTATTCATTATCAACCTATTGGTTAGTTAATCATTTATATAGATCCTTAGCTAACCTCACCTGAACCTTTGGACGTTTTTAGTTATGCAAATCTCAACAGGAAACTCCTGGTAACGACAAAAAATGTCTAGACTTTTGTTGATATATCACTATAAACCTTCCGTGTATATATATAAAAAAACCTCATAGAGCCATACTCATTAGCATGCCCTTTAACAAGCTTGTTAGTTTTTTATGTATTTGTGCAATATTTTTCTTTAGTTTACTGGCCACGTTAGTTTCAGTCATCAACTATTCATAGTGGTGGCATGTGTTAATAAACCTTCCGTATGCAGCCACAAAAGCATACCTGTAGTTTGTCAAATCTCCATGGATATGATCTCTAACAGGGTTCTAATTAACAGTCACAAGCTTGACAGCAAACTTTCAATGAGCAGAAATAAAGGATTTGTGGTTTTGTCTCTGTGGCTGCCTAAATGATGCCCAATGGACTGGTGATGTGGACA
This sequence comes from Valencia hispanica, assembly GCA_963556495.2. Lineage (NCBI taxonomy): Eukaryota > Metazoa > Chordata > Actinopteri > Cyprinodontiformes > Valenciidae > Valencia > Valencia hispanica. Next base: position 35,960,727 of record OY747718.1, read on the forward strand.
CAGTAGTACAATATAAAAGAGACCTCCTCCTTGGGGAACTAATGAGATCAGATGATTACCTGTCACAGAAGAGTGAAGATGACATGGTACACCAACAACATCCAGAACACTGCTGGGATGGACACATCTCACAGAGTAAGACCTTTCAAGGTAAGTTTTTGAAACAACATTTTAAGATTGTGTTTTGATGCTCTGAAGGATTCAGACTTCAATTCATGAAGAGCACCTAAAAAATAACATTTGGTGCACTTAATAGAGCCTTGTTTTACATGTATGATGTAAAAATTCAGCATTAAGGTTGTTTTTTTGTTCCGTTGTATCACATTTATACTTTTAATATTAATTACCTTATTCTAGATTTTACATGGTTCAAAAAAATTAACCAAGGTTAAAGGGGTGAACATTTAATTTGCCTTTAAAAATGTTTGACTCTCTCCCTTGTCCTCAGATCTTCGGAAAGGTTTTAAATAACTCACCAGCAGCTTTAGTTTTCATTTTAGGTACCATCAGAAGCCCTTCTCGAAATCATCGGAATAAGACTTAATACAAAAAAATAAGTCCTTAATATCAATTTTAGAAATGCACAGGTAGCCAGTTACTAACTTTAAAATCTGCATACCCACAGCTGAATTTGTCAATTCTGAATGTCATAAAAGTATCTCTCTTGAACTCAAGCAGAAATGACTGAACTCTCAGAATAATCTTTAGATGATAAAATGCCTTCTTGTATAACTTTTAATGTCATTTAAAAATATTAATATTTGGATCAAATATACCACTCAGATTTTTGTATTGCTGTGAAAAATTCATTACCAGAATGCAAGATTGAGGTTAAAGTTTCCCTCCTTTAAAGTCTGTGTCAAAAACTTCAGCTTAGCCGAAAATATTCTCTTCCATTCAGGATTTGATATTCAAACTACAATTACAACTTTCATCAGTTGGTTATCAGGAAACATGGCAAAGTTGTGTACTATCTGCATTTTCTATTTTTATTCAACTCCTTTAGTGGTGTTTTACCATATTATAGTTAAATTGTAAGAAAACAAAAACCTATGGGTTTTCTGTTTAACATACATTTTAATTGGCTAATTAGCTCTGCCATTTATTCCCAATATAATCTTTTGTCTTCACCAAGACCCACATATAAAATTGATTACATCTTGTTAGAAGAGTTTTGTGAAATCATTCTGTTGCATAGACATAAATTTGGGTGCATTTGTTTACGTCTTCTATATGGATACATGACTGACTGAGGTAGAACCAATTGGACCAATCTAAGCAATCCTAAGTTTGAGCTAGACATGATCCAATTCAGTCAAAATTTACTTGCTACAAAACAGAAAGTAACTTTGGTCAGCTGCGAGAGAACAGTGATATTCTCTTACTTACTGTGTGACAACTACTGTTGATTGGACATGCAATAAAGCCTTAGAAAACTTGAATGAGCGGGGGGAATTGTTCTACCTTGGGCAATGAGCCCAAACAAAATCCTTTAGATTGAACTGCTCCTATCCCAGTAATTGATCAATGCACTGAGAGACCAACATTTTTCACTTGCTTTTACAGGGATCAACCCAACTCATTCTAATGCAATGAATTGAAAGCTGAATTGTTCAGTCTGTTTCAGTATCTAAACATACAATGTTAAACAAAGCTTATTGAATGTAACGATCTGCTTATTATGAGCTAGATGTTAAAACTACCAAAATTGGGTTTATATGAACAAATGCATTCTAAAACTAATTTCTTCCTCAAACAGAAGGCCCTGGTGTTCATATTGATACTGCTGCTTGCACAGCTGGGATGTAATGCACAGAGTGTGTCTGAGTGCTGCAGACAGCCAGCTCGCTCATGTCGCCTCCAGGTGCTGCTGTGTCGTTCTGGCAACAAGAGCTTAAGGGGAACCCTCGCAGGAGATGCAGCCGCTGGAATCCTCACCCTGGGTAAACGGAACAAGGATGAGTTTCACCTGCAGAGCCGACTCCATCAGCTTCTTTATGGCCACAAGAACCAAGCAGCTGGGATACTAACTATGGGGAGGAGGACTGCAGAGAGGGACAGAGAGCAGTAAACAGACTGATTGGGTCTCTCAAAAAAATACCATTGTGACATTTTTGCCTGTATAAACTAACAATGTTCATACAATGTTTATAGGAAAATGACATCTATATGACATTCTCCATGAGAAGAAAAAAAGAAGACAATCGAACCATTTTCTTTTGACTTTATCTTTTTGAAAATAATGTTATAGAGACTTGGTGGTGATGTAATAAAAAATTTAAGCTGGTGATGTTGTCTTTAATGGTGTGAATGAAAAATAATTCATCGATATGTTGCTTTAAAAGAGTCACCTATACAGTATAGTCTGATGGTAAACTAATATTACCCTTTAATAAACTGCAATTAAACTCAATTGTGAGAAAACCAGAAAACCTTTTTTTAAATTAATCATCCTTCTACCATTAGGAAGGTTTTGTTTCTCCTGTGGATCATATAAAAGTCAAAAGGACACACTATAGAAAACATAGTTAAAAATAAAATGACAAAAAACAAAACTTAAAATGACCAGCTTAGAGGAGAGACATGTTTCACAGAACTGAGCATATTGTACATTTAAAAAAAATGCAGACCAGACTGTAAGTGTTCACAGGATTTTTGAGGAGAGCAACCCAGGAAAAAGATCAGGACCAGGGTGTCATAAGTCTATATTATGTTTGCCCCTCTATGGAAGATGTCCTAATCTAATGGATGCTGCAGTGTGGAATGGCTGGAATAAAAGTCAGCTCCTCTTAATCTGAGACCATCGTTTTCAATGGAAAGAAAAGGTGGGCTGCTCACTTTGTGCCGGGACTCTGTCTTTGCCTGAAGTGTTTGAGTTCATGTAGTCGTCTTGTTCACAAGTGAACTGCTTCGGTATTTTGTGCTGAAGAAGGAGCTGAGCCAAAATGCAAAGCTCCCGATTTACTGGTTTGTCTACCTTTCACCCCACACCTATGGTCATGAAACAAACATGATAACTGAAAGAACAAGATCATTAATACAAGCAGTTGCATAGAGATTCCTCAGTAGGCTAACCAAACTCAGCCTAGAGCTAAGGTGAGAAGCTCTGTCGCCAGGTGAAGCTAAATGTAGAACCGCTGCTCCTCCGCATCATAACCGATCAAAACGAATCAACTGAGGTGGTTTGGGTACAACAATGAGACAATGTGGTTTTTACTTTTATTGCTATTTATGACTGCATTCGTTGTTTTGCTTTTTTACCTTTTTATATTTTCCTGTTTGTGTCATTTTAAAATTAATCTGTTTCTGCACTTGGTTGAAAGTATGTGAATCCTAACAGCATCTTTGCGTCTCAGTTTAACAAAAGGCCCCTTTATATATTGAAAACTTTTCTTTTCTTAAAAAACACTTTAATATTATCTCAAGGATGTATTACGAAAGTGTTCATGTACTTACAAATGACACCGTTTCTATACTTTTCTGTGCTTTTTTTCTACATGAGTTGGTGAATGAATAGCCAAGAAATTGTAACTGAAGCTGTAGAATCCTTCAGCCAAGTGAATTTCAATTATTTTAGCTGTAAACATTGATTTCGCTGTTACAGAAAGCAAACCAATTACTTTTTAACTTCATTTTAATTTGGCATGGCCATCTGTACAAATAGATGGGAGGTAAAATTCCCTGTGGCAACTCAGAAGTCTCGTTATTACCTTCTGTGTTTCAGGGTATCCACAGCAACCAGCTCAAAATGAAGCTCTGACCTAGTGGTTTACACTGCACAAGTGAAATTAATTGATGATCTGAAGAGAAAAGCATTGAGAAGCCTCTTTTTACATCATAATGAGGAGCTTGTTGCAGAAGCAATGTAAAGAGTGAGAAAGCAGAAGTAGAAGGACGCTAATTTCTATTAACTTCTTTGGGGAAAAATACTTTAAGTGGGAGGAGACAGGCTTTTTTTAGAGAAGGAAAGAGATATGCACTGAACTCAGTGGGTGAAATAGAGAAATGGCTCAGGCTCCCATGATGGGAGGGGACTCAGAGATGGCAGGAACTATGTTTTGTGGAGCTAAGACTGACAGAGCAGTTGAGGATGTGCTGTGATGCTGTTGAAAGACAGCATTGTGGAAAATGCTGCTGAACCTGAGAATTCCTGATTCAAATATTAAGAGAAAACCTTTGGAGAACTGCAACTATCCCCATCTTTTAAAAACAGCTTAGGTTTACCCAATAATCCCTGCTTAATTTCTGCATCCAGGAAAAATACTTAGAACTTTATACTCCAAAGCAAGACCAAGGAGCAGTGCTTTGGTTCTCTTCAAGGTCTCTCTTAGGGATTAGTGACAAACTGCTGGAAGCTGAAACTTTCCTTTTAAAATCTATAACAAGATGCCTGTGATGAAGGGCCTCCTTGCTCCACAAAATACCTTTTTGGACAGCATCGCGGACCACTTTGATGGAACCCGTAAGTACTTCAAAGAGTTCTCTTATATTTTCCTTTTTTGTTTTACCAAACAATGATTAGGAATTGCCCGTTGGCTTACTTGTTAGTGTAATTCAGGTTTGTGTGAGAGTAAAAAAATACTCAGTCCCTCAGATAGCAGGATTTGTTTAATCCTATTCTTTTATTATGTTTTTTTATTATTTAAAACATGTTAAATTCCATTGTGTATTCTGGCAATAGTTTTGCCTTGTTTTCTAAGATTCTAAGATTGTGATGCACATTGACATTAAAAATGTGTATTGTTTTTGTGATATCCTTTCTTTTTAAGAGAATAACATAAATATGACATTATTTTTTCATTTTTTATGTATCTGCAATTGAAACCAAAAAAAAAATCCAGACATTTGTTCAATCATTAATTTAATCAATGAAACACGGTGTGGTTGTATGCAATTAGATATAATAAACAAATATTCTTTATTACTGCAGGTTTCACTCATGTTTCGATTCAGGATTGCTTAAGACACAAGAAAAGGCCAATATAAAAGAGGGCGTGCACTACTCTGTATGTGTATGCAATACTCTAAATATTTATTACGAATTTATTTTATGATCAGATAACCTGGTCCTAAAATGCAGCCATCTTTGACATAACTGTTTTTCTTAACGTACTTTCAGAATATGGAAAATGGAAGTACGAAAAACCATGCTTTTTATTTTACGTGTCCATTTCAGTATATAAACACAATCTAAAGTAAAAAGAGTATGTATTATAAAATAACAATATGTGTTCTGCAAAATAAAATTACTGCCTTTGCCCTACAAATTAAAGCCTACAAAAATATAAACATTTAGCTCTATTTGGAGTTTCTATTCTATGGCTCAAAACAATTGATAATTCATTTGGATTATTTTAATATTACTTGCTTTATTTTAGATTGACTGACCAAGCTTGATAATCTACACCTAGACACAAAGAGATAGACATCAATAACTTCAAGGTCTGATAAGAATGTGCAAGCCCTTTACAACCCTAAGAATGAAAATTCCTGAAATCTACCAGACACACACTCCATTACATATTTAACTAATCTTCCTTTTCTCTTAGCCAACCAAAATCAGTGACCCTTCTAAGCAACAGTTTTTCAGTCTCAGCTATCAGACCATTTGATGAGTGAGAGTTTCAGCAATAGACGCTCTTCAGTCTATGAATTGTCTTGAACCTGTCTTGATTAAAACTTGAGCGCTTTGAACACACATCGTGAACAGGAATGGAGACAGTGTCTACATGATCCTGCTATGAAACCAGGGAGATTGATTAAAATGAATTATGTAGTGGTGGAGAGCTTATCAGATATCAGCTGAGCTCTTGCTCAGTCAACCTTTATGAAAGCTGGAAAATCACCTAAATTATTCATCTTATCACCCACCACCACAACATATAGCCATCCACTAAAGACAAAACTGATGCTTAATTAACTCGTCAAGCTTGTTTTACCAATAGCTCGCTCTTCATAGCTACTTTTTCCAAACATGATCTTTTATTTGAATCTTTTTTCACCTCACAAGGGCTGAATTGTCCATCCATGCATCCAGCCATTTCCACGCCTTAATTCTTGCTTGGTTGCAGAGGCTGGTGCCAGTGATCAACATGCAAGGTGAATTGTTAGTTTATCATTTTTAATGAAATTAAAATGGTTTTGAAAAAAGGAAAGGCACAACTAATGATTTCGGTTTTGAATTACTCAATTGAAAAATATTTTGACAAGTTTAATAAATCTGGTCAGTGGAGGGGAAAAGGGCAGCATTGGTAAATAAAAAGATAAAAACGGGCTCAGACAAGATTTGTCTATATTTCAGTTTTGATTGTGAGAAATAAAAATACAGGAATCTTTTGAATTTATGGCAAATTGAGAGAAGAGTTGTTTGTTTAAAGCTCATATGGACTTATTTTGAAAAAACAAAACAAAATACAAATGACCAGCAAACAAAATGGCAATTTTTACTGTTACTTTTCTAGAGTAAAATACATGGAACAGATGTGTGCAGCAAGATGTGTGGATGTTTTCTACCAAAGTATGTGGAGATAAATTTAGAAAGCTAATAGAAGATATTTCTACTTTAGTATTGCCATGGAGATTTCTGAGAGTAAAAAAAAGGAAAACATAAGAAAGTGCTGCAGTTTTACAGGATTTTAGTTCTGGAACACATGTTGAGTCAGACAGGCATGATGTACACAACATTTAATTAAAAATATGTAAAAGATCAGACAGATTGCACCTTTTACATTATTATTTTTTGTTAAATATATAACACTATTCCTCTGTATGATGAATGAACTGTTTACTTTTTTTTCAGCTGGGAGAATACTCCCTCATATTCAATACCAGCAGGTATATGTTGTCCTTGGAGCTACTTCAATGTTGAAATGTTTGCTATATCAAACAAACAACATTTCAAAATGCTGTCTCCTTAAATTCAAAGCCCCACCTGAAAAAGGAAACCTTGCTTATTATTTGTACAGAAAGTGCAATGTGTGAACTCAAGGACTGAATGGTGCTATTCAAATAAATATGCTTTCAAAACAGCATCAGTGTAAAGGTGTGCAACCAAGCTTGATCTATTTTACATTTATCACTCTTATTTGATTGGTACATGATATATGTCACATAATAGGTGGAAAAAGTTTTGAAAGGATTAGTGACAGTACAAAAAATCTGTGCATTACCAAATTGATAAAAAGACTAGACAGAAACTGGTCAGGGGAGACTACACACAGCTAGACTGGTAGAGCTCCATGGATTTCTGTCTTATACACAGTTTGTTCTACATGTGACAACAATCTCCTGTATTCTTGTAAGGAAAAGGGTTGCAAGACAGAAGACCCCCCCTCCAAATAAAAGCAATCAATTTTCTTAAAACCGTGTAGAAAAATGTGTTGAGATCTGACAGAACCAATACCAAAAAGGGAAATTCAGCATCAACAGATTGCTGCACTTCATTAAAATAATATTATAACCAAACAAGATGGTGTAGGCATCATGATGTGTGATTACTTTTCTTGAGATGAAACTGGAATTTTTGTCAAGGTGGATGAAATCATGAATGGTTACAAATTCAAGTCAGCCTAAAATATCTATGATTATGTTTGGGCTTATAAAAACGTTCTCTGCTGCTGCTTTTGAAAAAGGACTGTTGAGTTCATTGCTCTGTTTTTTCTGCCTCTAATGTTCATTCATCGTCTAACCTCCACTGTTCTTGAAACTTTATTTACTCACAGACTGTAACTTTCTTCTGGGAAATGCTCAGGGTAGCTATGATTACCGCATCGTCTATTGTTCTGATGGGTTTTGTGAGCTGACCGGCTTTGTTCAGACTGAGGTGATGCAGAAAACTTGCACCTGCAGCTTCCTTTATGGGGCTATAACCAGTGATAGTGTGATGGAGCAGGTGCACAAAGCTCTGGAGGGCCAGCAGGAGTATTAGGGAGAGGTCTGCTTTTACAGGAAAACTGGTGAGGATTGTGTTAAATTTACTTTCACTTTAAGTTAGCCTTCTAGACTCACATGTATATACATAACGTAAACACCCTGTAACAGCCCTTGACTTCCAAAAGAAATTCAGGCGAGAGAGTCTCGGACGGGTGCAGACTTTTATTTGCTTTTGGTCTTCACTCAGTTCTCTCAGATTCCACCCAGTGAGTACAATGAGCATGTTGAACACTTCTATGCACATCTACACTCCATTGTGCACCATTGCGCACCATTGTGCACTATTGTGCACCGTGAAAACTCGCTTCGCTTGCCAAGGGATGCAAAACTGCTTCATAAGTACCTGGCCACTCTGACAAATTATGCAGCTGGCTTGGAAGATGCTTGACGAAGCTGTTGCTGCTGCAGAGCTCACCAAACTGACTCTTACCAATTACTGCTGCAGCACAACATACCTCATACTTCTTGAATTTGATCAATTAAACATCTGAACAAGATAAAAACGACCTTTAGTCAGTGTGAGGCTATTTATTTTTAGCAGTCAAGCGAACATTTTAGTCTAAAAAGTGTCCAATAGTCTTCCTGGTGTAATATCGCTTTATAACTTTTGATAATCACAGGAAATCAGTTTTGGTGTCTCCTGGATATTGTCCCAATTTAAAATGAGAAGGGTGAGGTGGTGCTGTTTCTGCTGTCCTTTAAAGATGTCAGCGTATCATATGGGAAAAGCCATCAGTACATCCATGAAGATGGTGATTCTTTCTCCATGCATTCAAAAGCCTTGTTCTGAGTGACTTTAAGTGATCTTTAAAACCTATTGTTGTAACACTGAGTGTACCTAAGATATGAAAATGACTAATTTAGTAGTTTTCTGTGATTTTTCAGAGGTCACTAGAGAAAACCGATAAAGTAGCCGATCATGTTTTATTCCAGCTCAAGAAAGGGGGAGGACTGTTCTGCACCGCCTAAATTACTTGTTCACAAAGAGAGGCAATATGAAACTGACTAATGTGAGTGTAAACCTCTGTCTGATTTATCACATGATGGAGAAAAAACAGAGGCTAAGAAAATAAATGCAAGCTATAGTGATTTTAATGTTGGCTTTTGTTTTGTCTCCCATTTTTCATGAGCTGAACTCAAAGATCTGAAAAATTGTTCACATATCTGTCTAAACCTTTTAGTGAGCACTCTTTATTTGCTGTCATAATCCATTCCACCTCACAGGTGTGGCATATCAAGGTACTGATTAGACAGCACAAATATTGTGCTTTAGGCTGGCCACAATAAAAGGCCACTCTGAAATGTGCAGTTTGATCACACAGCACAATGCCACAGATGTCGCAAATTTTGAGGGAACATGCAATCGGCATGCTGACTGGAGGAATGTCCACCAGAGCTGTTGCCCATCAAATGAATGTTCATTTCTCTATCATAAGTCGTCTCCAAAAGGCATTTCAGAGAATTTGGCAGCACATCCAACTGGCCTCACAACCAAAGACCAGGACCAGGACATCCACATCCAGCTTGTTCACCTCCATGATCATCTGATACCACGTTGGAGAGACATTCTCTTCACAGATGATCCCAGTTTTTGCTGTTTAAGGCAAATTCCAGACAGCATGTGTGGCGTTGTGTGAGCAGTTTGGCGATGTCAACATTGTGGATGGATGGGCAGGTGAATGTTAAGGACAACAAACACAGGTGCATTTTACAGTATTGATGGCATTTTGAATGCAGAGAGATACTGTGATGAGATTGTGAAGTCCATTGTTGTGCCATTCATCCACGACCATCCCCTTATGTTGGAGCAAGATAATGCACGGCCCCATGTTGCAAGGATCTATACACAATTCCTGGAAGCTGGAAACTTGCCAGTTGTAGCATGGCCATCATACTCACCGGACATGTCATCCATGGTGCATGTTTGGGATGCTCTGGACTGCCCTATACGGCAGTGTGTTCCAGTTCCTGCCAATAGTCAGCAACTTTGCACAGCCATTGAAGAGGAGTGGACCAACATTCCACAGACCACAATCAATAACCGGATCAACTCTATGTGACAGACATGTGTTGCACTGCATGAGACAAATGGTGGTCACATCAGATACTGACTAGTTTTCTGACACCCCTTCACACTCTCCCAGTAAACCAAAACTGCACATTTCAGAGTGGCCTTTTGTTGTGCCAGTCTAAGGCACACAGTGCAGTATTCATGCTGACTAATTAGCACCTTGATATGTCACACCTGTAAGGTCGGATGATTTAGACAGATTTGTGAACAATATTTGTGTATATAGAGAATGTTTAAGATCTTTGAGTTCAGCTCTTGAAAAATGGGAGCAAAAACAAAAGTGTTACGGTACATGCTCATCCTTTGTTTCATGCAAAACTTACCATGAGTGTTTGTTCATGAAAATATCCATCTTAAATTAATCTGTTCATGTTAAAGTCCCAGTACAGATAAGCAAACTCCAGATGTTTTAGTCAGGGATGGTCAGACAGGCAGTGATGCCAGAAAAATGGCATCACTGCCAAACACAAAGGTTTTCATTTTTAGGCTTTACCAGATTTTCCAACAATTTTGTTTATGTCCATACCTCAAATTTTGCCCATTTTCTGAGCACTCTTCTTTTTTTCGCTATTGTAAATTCAAAGGAAGTTTTGCCAGTTGCTAAAAAACAAGAGCATCTGTTTGGATTAAAAGCAAAAAAGTAAAAAATAATGCAAAATGTTTTAATATATGTTATACTTCATGATCAGACCTCATTGGTGCACCTTCTGAAGACTGTTTGTCTGCTACGCTTGCTGCGCCTCTTGCAAAAACTGGATCGTCACTCCCAGTACAGCGCGGTGGTCCTTACACTGCTAATGTCGGTGTTTGCCCTCCTTGCTCACTGGATGGCCTGCATCTGGTATGTCATTGGACGCAAGGAGATTGAAAGCAGCGACCCTGTTACCTGGGATATAGGTGAGTTCAGCACATCCCAACATTCTCTTTTAGTCAGAAGCTACTTTTTGTTCATTGTTTGGCTGAACATCTCGAGTCATTGAATGTTTGATGGCCTAGAGGAAGTCTAGGTCACAGGTCTGTCCAAATTGTATGATGAATGCCATCACTTGCCAAAGCAGACATATTCACTAAAGCAAAATAAAGCAATGGCATTAGGCAAATATCAATGTTCTACTTTATTTTTTCCTCTGCTGGGATTCATTTTCCACGAACTGAATGGATTGTATCTCCTAGCATTCCCTTGCGCCGCCCTTAAAGCATTTTCATTGGTCTGTAGCAAGTGATGACATCACAGAGTTGATAAACGGGCCCGGAGCATGAAATCATTGTCTTTTCCCCGCTCATCGCTGATATCTGAAAGTCTGGAAATTCTCCAAATATTACGTTAATATAGGAGTGGTGGTGCCCCAATTAATCAATTAAATCACTGAATCTCATCAGTAGTTATATTATTATTAAGTTATTAGTCATAACTATTGATGTTGAATTAAACCAGACATTAAATTGCTCACACGTGCCTTCTCTATCACAACACCTCTGAAAGTTGAAAAAGTAATTATGAACATCCATACCATCAAGGTGCCCTTCAGGATTTGGGTAAACGTCTGGAGACACCACACATCAACACTACCATGGGTGGACCCTGTATTCCCAGTGCCTACATTGCCTCCCTCTACTTCACCCTTAGTAGCCTCACCAGCGTTGGTTTTGGAAATGTGTGTGCCAACACAGATGCAGAGAAAGTCTTCTCCATCTGTATTATGCGGATTGGTGGTGGGTTTAAAACCATGAACTGAAATTTCCAGCATGGGCTAAATTTTCACAGCTCACCTTTACTGTTTTATCCACTGCTAGCTCTGATGCATGCAGTGTCACGAGGTGTGTGTGGAGAATGGACCCAAACGCACTCGCTGAAGGAAGGTGCAGGATGTTTATTAAAGTGAGGAGATCGTGATGATGGTGGTGAACGGAGACACTGGACATCGGGCTGGAACGAAGAGGCAGGAAGACGACACACCATGGGGATGAAGACAACAGAGGACTAGGGGGAAGGATGAAGGATGGATGATCCGGCCGGGAGTGAAAGGAAGTGAGGAGTCTTAAAGGCAGGAGGTGAGTAGGATCAGGTGTGGATGATGAGACAGACAGGTGAAGACAATGAGGCAGGAATAGGGCAGCGTGACATGCAGTGGTCTTTGGCAATGTAACGGCCATTATCCAGCGCATGTACTCACGGCGCTCACTCTACCACACCCGCATGAAGGACCTCAAGGACTTCATTCATGTGCACTGACTCCCTCAGCAGCTGAAGCAGAGGATGCTGGAGTACTTTCAAGCTACCTGGTCGGTCAACAATGGCATAAATGCAAATGAGGTAAGTGGGGAACGTCGTTTTATTAATTTTGCCAAAAAACACAAAGAATTTGTAATATTAGTAATATTGTTCACATAATTAACTCTTGTATGTATGTTTTATGATTTGTAAGTTTTTGTTCAGTAATTAAAAAAGCAAATGAAGTTTTAGCATTTTGAGCTGTATCAATCAAAAGAAACAATAAATTCTCTGTGAGTGTTTCTCCTTTCAGACACACAATCCTTTTAAATGTGGGACACATTGTATTCTCTGGGGTCTTATTTTATTTCCTTGAGTAGATATGATTTTGTTGCAAACTGAATTTGAATGACAATGCTAGAATCTATTTTGGAGAAGTTGCCAGAGTTAAAATGGGTAGAATATTAATTAACACCCCCATGATCACCTCTCCAGATAATTAATTCAGAGTTGAAGCAATAGATACAGCCATTGGTTTTAACAGGATGTTTTCTACGCAGCTTGATACATCACATAAGAGCAGCAACTTTTTGAAATCACAGTCTGGTTTGTTACATTTAACAAGACAAAAAAAACAAATACACTTTTCAAAGTTGATACAGTAGAGATTTGTTCATTTTTTATGTAGATTTCAGCAGTAGTTCATAAAATAGAGAGAAAAACTATGTGAAAAACAAAATGCTCCAAAGGTTTTCAAAAGCTATTGTTTCAAGCTTTTAGAATTTGTTGTCATGTTGCTCCTATGGTTTAAAGTTCCTCAATTATGATCTCAGAGAAACTTCCTGAGTGGCAGGGGTTTTGCTTTGGCTGTAAGGAGCATAAATTAACATATTAATTCCGGTCAGCTGGCTGAAAGAAGCCTAGTAAGTACCACAATTTGACTGGCTCTCCCTCTGGGTATTATAAGGAGTACTGACAATGCATTAGCCTATGCAACATCCACTGTATGCTAGATTATTTTGTTGGAATGGGGATCCATTCCAACACCCTTGAATCAAGTGAAGGGTCCATTACCAAGCCCTGCAAAAATAACTGGCTATGGAGGTAATTCAGCCATTTGGTTTTGGTCTGTCAGAGTTGAAATGCATCTAAAAGTTACTGCACAGTGGCTCTGGATCACCGAAGACCCCTCCTTTAAACAAGGCCAATTGTACTTGAACTGAAAAGAAGCTAAACATTTGTGCAATGTTTTTTCTGCCTGCGCATAGGTTTACAACTATTTATTTGATCAGTAACAGGTATTTCTCCTTTTCACAAACCTCAAAAGCATTGCTGAAAGGTTTAAACAATTTTAATCACTTGTCCTTTTTGGTTGTTGTTATCAAAATAGCATTTTACATATGATATATACTTTTACAACATACCTTATATCTAACACAACATTCTTAAGAAATTTAAATAAGAATCAAAAAATGCAACACGTTTTTTTCATTCTGTGTTTTCGTAAATGCTCTAAAATTAGTAAACCATGACATATTTATACAATTTGTGAATGTTATCATACCTTAAAAACTCATGGGCCCTTCTTTATCTCCCTTGTGTTTGCTGATGTTTGTCCTTGCATAAAATATCAAAGCAATATGTTAAACGTAAATCTTAGAGCAAGTAATTTATTTCTAATTTTGCAATGCCAAATGATCATTTATTGGTAACAAACCCCTTTATTTCTCATTCGATCTCAGCTGTTGCATGACTTCCCAGATGAACTGCGAGCAGATCTTGAACAAAGACATCCTACAGCTGCCTGTGTTTGAGAGAGCCGGCAGAGGGTGTCTACGTTCCCTCTCCCCGCACATCAAGACTTCCTTCTGTGCATCCGGGGGAGTACCTCATCCGCCATGGAGATGCCCTGCATGCAAATTATTTTGTCTGTTCTGGTTCTCTTGAAGTCTTGAAAGATGGTATGGTGATAGCTATTCTTGGTAAGTGAGCACAAAGTACGAAACACTTCCAGCTATTGCCAGAGCATTGTCAAGTGATCAAGACAAATGCAGACGTTAAGGCACTCACCTACTGTGATTTCTGAGAGAGGTCCTCAGGTTGCATCCAGAGTATGGCAATCACCTCAGCTCTGACATCCACCACAACCGTACCTATAACCTGAGAGAGGGCATTGAGCCTCATGTAAGACATTTAATTTTATGGCACCACAAAATTAATCTGAACAATTTTACTGACTATATAATATAAAATCACTGGCTCCTTCATTAGGTACACCTTGTAGAATATATGCCTTAAATCATATAGCAGTTCTGAAAACAAAGAGGGGTCCAATAAAGTACTAGGACGGTGTCCAGGATGTGAATCTGTTGTTTTACCACATCCCAAAGGCATTCTAATTTATTAAGATCTGGTAGCTGTAGAGATTATTGTAGTACAGTAAACAAGAAACCAGTTGAGGATGATGTGAGTTTGGTGACATCGTGCGTTTTTCAGTAGGAAGAGGCCATGAGAAGATGGGCATACTGTTGTCATAAAGGGTTGAACATGGTCTGCAACAATATTCAGATGGGCTCTAGTGTTTAAACACTTCTCTACAAAGGGGTCCCAATTTTGATTGGTTTACTGAATTGCAGCCTCGGTTTCGTGTTCTTAGTTTACATGAGTGGCAGTCATTGTAATCTTATGTTGCAGTAGTCCATCTGCTTCTGAGACAGTGTTCTACCTTGGTTGTAACAGAGGATTATTTGAACTGCTGTCACCTTTCTATTATCTTGAACCATTCTTCTCATTGTTCTATGATCTCTGATATTATCCAGGCATTTTCATCCACACAACTGCCGCTTGAAACATTTTGTATAAATCCGAGAGCTGGTTGCATGTGAAAATCCAAGCAGATCAGCAGATCAGGCCGATCTGAAATACTCACACTGGCCTGTATGGCAGTAATAACCGTGTCACGTTCAAAGTTACTTTGAAATTTTTCCTTCCCCATTCTGATGCTTCGATTGAACTTCAGCAAGTCTTCTCCATGACATCTAAATGCCTTAGATTGGTTGACTGCTTTGTGATTGGCTGATTTGCTGTTTATGTTAACAGCCAGCTGAAAAGATGGACCTAATAACTTAGCCGGTGAGTGTATATATTTACTGCATATAATACTGGAATATTTTCTTTGATTTCTTTGTTATATCTGCAGGCAGTAAGGAGATTTCCATGGACACCCAGGCAGTCTCTGGTATGTGTCGAGATATCATGCAATTTCTTCTTTTTACTTAGAGAGGGATGAGTTGGGCGCTTCTTTTAATAAGTTGAAAAAGTCGATGTGCTTTATGCAGTGCATGGGAACCCCTGTCTTTTAGTGAATAAAAACCACAATGAGAGACAGAAAATAAGTTAATATTACTTCCCAGGTGAAGCCAACACTTTAGTTGAGCTGCATGTTTTACATGGTTTGCATATGTTGTCATGTATATGAAATTTCAGAGGCCAGAGAGAGATAAAAATAAGGTGGTTTTTCATTACACTGAAGCTACCAGACACAATCATTTTATGTGGGTGTTTCAATTATTTTAGGCTCATGATTTTGTAAATGTTTGCCAAGTGGATACACTTAGTAAGCGCAACAACAAAAGAATACTTCGGCCCAATGCAATACCTAGAGTGTTCTTTGACTTTATTGAAGGAGCCTGTTTTGCTGTGCTTAGTATTTATGGAAGATGGCCCCAAAAAACATAATAATAAAGAGGTTACTTCATATTCAGTGTTTTAATTACAGGGCTACTTAAAAGATTATAAGTCTGGCTCTGCCTTTTTCTCTTCTGCTCTACCTTCTGTAGTTACTTCGGGTTTCTAAACAGCCAAGAAAGCCAATGATGAATTTAATGAACAAATCAACTCAATAGCTACATATAGCTCTGGAGTGTCAGGTTGAGGTTTCAAAGAGGACCCAAATGCAGAATGTTTAAGATCTCGAATTTAATTAATAATAAATTCCAAAACTCACAATAATTACGAGGAAGCCAGGGAACATAGAGACCAGGGAACGCAGTAACCAGGAAGGGAGGAAAGACAGGCAATAGGGAAGGCAGGAACCAGACGGGGAAGAATGACAACGAACCAGCGAGTAGTGACTGAAGTAGAGGTGAATTTATACTGGGGAGGAAATGAGGAAGTGACTGAGAAGACCGATGATCAATTAGTGGGAGCAGATGCAGGTGAGAGGGAGAGAGCAGGTGGAAGTAATCAACTGGGATAGGAGGTAAAAAGGCTGGGAGACTGGGAGGAAGACCAGGAGCAAAACATAAGGACTAGACGGAGGATAATACTAAAGAGGAAAAATAGAAAGGAGCAAGGGGTGATAAACATCTAAGAACAAGGAGAAATATGGAAACAGAAAGTGCAGAAATAAAGAATAACTAAACACAATAATAGAACTAAATAAGGAAAATAACTAACAAAACACAAACACCCAGGAACCATGACATGGAGGGTGAATACAGAATAGATAATAACATCTGAAACTTGTCTGCCTGTAGATCCCCAAATCGTCCCTGAGGTTTAAAAGTATCTATATCTGATAAAACATGTTATATCTAACTTAGCAGTCAATTCTATTGAGTTTCCCTTCTTTCCCATCTCCTGCAGGGTGATTTATCTTTGGATCACAAACTACCCTACGTCATTGAGGCAAATGATGAAGAACATGCAGATGACATGAACCATTTGTGGCAGAGCAGAGTACCTCTGCTGCAGGTCTCTGGTGGTCCTGTTCAGTGTTCCCGTCTCAACACTTTAGGGCAGGAGCGGCAAAACATTCAAATGCTGCACCCATGTTGGTCACCAGCTCCTCAATGCCAAGGCTGTAGCATATCTCCTCAGACCTTTGCCAATGAAGAGCTCGCTCCATCTCCTTCTCCAAGTCTGAAAAATAAATCTGGGTTAAGGAAACAGCCTTTCAAGTTACTGCTTCCATCCTTGCCAAGTGTTCGTCCTCTAAACCTGAGTCCCAGGTGACTTTTGCCCCTTGTTTTTTACTCTTACTTGCTGTTTGCATGTTTTCAAATGATGTGATATCCATTTGTTTCCTTGTCAGGGTCATGGATGGAATTGAGGACAACAGCCACACATTTCAGTTTAATATAGAGCACGATACGAGACAGACTGATGTGTCAGGTAAACTGATAAAGAAAGATGCTGACTGAATTTTTTTACAGTTAATTAGAATTTTTTTCCGTCCATCCATCCGTCCGTCCGTCCATCCATCCATCCATCCATCGCGAATAGATACAGAGGGAACAGATAACAATTTGAAACAACTTCATCAAATGCTTCAATAGCTGAATTGAAAGAGAACTAATTAAATCAATTAGAGCACCAACTAAACCTCTCAATTCATATTAGGTCATTAATTGACATGGTCAAATTGTAGTACATTGTAACTACCAAAAACAATGATTACCAATTAACACTATTATCCTTTTCATTCTTTTTAGACGAGTTACAGATAAATCCCAGCCTGCTAATTGAGAAAGAAGAAGTGAAACAGAACATGAGCAAATTAAATAAAGAGGTGAGATTCAAATATAAACTGTAAAATAATGACACTCCATGAAACTTCTTTTTTTTCTTCTATGCAATACTTTACCCTGATTTCATCACAAGTTATATGGCGTCTTTATGCCAATATATACTCTGCAAGAAAATGATACAATCACATTCTGTTCCTTAAAAACAGGAGTTTTGTGCTCAGTTGTCAATGTAAATCTATCTGTTTTAATATTGTAATAGCTATTGCATAATATACAATATACAATTGTAATTGTTTTACAGATTTAAATATGTGGTGACATTCTAGTTTAGATATAACACCAAGCTCTTTGGTATCACAAATAGGCTCCAGGCACTGCAAACTTGTTAAAAGTTTCATTGACTCTTCCTTGCCCCTGATTTTCTGAAGAACACTCTTTGATGTTTGAAGGGTGCAAAGAAAGCCCTGGTAGTTTCCACCCCAGCCTGTCAGGAAAAGGCTCCTCATCAGCAGAATGAATTAACTGGGTCTCCCTCAATATAGATGCAGAGGGACAGGACAGGATCATTTTGTATATTCAAGGCAAAGGCAAAGCAAGGCAATTTTATTTGTAAAACACACTTTCAACAACAAGGTAAATCAAGGTGCTACATGATTAAAGGGTAAAATAAAAATAACAGTAAAACACAGACAAAGCATATAAAGTAAAAACAGCAATAAAGCAAGATGCATTTAAAAATACATCAAAGCATTACAAAGCATATAAAGCAAAAACAGCAATAAAGCAAGAAGCATACACAAAACATATGACACATCAAAGCATTACTGAAAGGCAGCTCTAAACAGATACGTTTTTAGTTGTGATTTAAAACAACTCAGTGTTTCAGCAGCTTTGCAGTTTTCTGTAAGTTTGTTCCAGATTAGAGGAGCATAGAAACTGAAAGCTGCTTCTCTATGTATGGTTCTATTTTTTTTTATTTTTTTTTTTTACGTGTCCTGTTTGGCAGTGTGGAGCTCAGAATTGGTGTCTGAGTACCAAGTAGAAGCCCAACAGATTTACTTTCACAAGCGGAGCAGTGCAGCTTTTGCTATAGTCCTCCACTTGATATATGTGTGAAAAATCTTTATTATGAATTGTTGGGGTTTTTATTTCCTGATGTTATGGACACGGAGACGGAAAATTAAGGAGAAGAAAGAAGGAAGATGAAGAAGAGAGGTAGGAAACAAAAAGTCGAGAGAGGGTGAGTTGAAAATACAAGAGAGGAAGGGGAACAAAGAAAACACAGGAAGACATTGAAGTCTGCCTCCATACCCACAGGACGGCAGAGAGAGGGGGAAAAACAAAACAAAACACGAAAAAGGAACATCGACAAAACAAACCAAACATTGTGAACTAAGAATTACACAACCACATCACACAAAAATAGATATAAAAATACAACAACAATGTCACAGAAAAACTCATGGTACCGATTAATCAAGCTCTAGTAATGATAACCTCAGACCAAGAATATATCCTTAAACACTAGAGACCCCACATCTATGTGTGTGTGTTAGCATGCTGGTGCATATAAGGTTTCTCCATAAGACTGTTCGATAGTTGCTGTGAGCAGGCATCAATCCGTCTCCCAGGAATCGATGCAGACATGAAGGAGATCGGAGCAAAGACGTCCAAAGGACCCCCAGAGCCCCAGGCGGACCCGGGCGGGGCCGACCGCATTGCCCAAGAGTGGAGCAAAGGAGAACCCCAGGGGAACATCCAGCAGCCACTATGCAGGGGCCCGGGGGCAGCAGTGACGAGCCCACGGGCCCCGCCGGCAACTCTATGTATGGTTCTAATTCTAGGGATGTTGAGTAGACTGGAATTCGAGGACCTGAGTGTTCTGGTGGGTTGGTATAGTAACAGCAGATCTCCAATATACTTAGGTGCTAAGCCATTCAATGATTTAGAAACTAGTAAAAGTATTTTGAAGTCTATTCTCTAAGCTACAGGGAGCCAGAGTAAGGACTATAGAAATGGGGTGATGTGCTCTATTTTCCTGGTTCTATTGAGCAGCTGGGCTGGTGATATAATCTTCACTTTGTGTGTGTCAGGAAATGTTTGTTCTCTGATAGTATCTGCATGCAATGCTACGAGGTCAGATCCCGGGTGCTTTATCAAGTGCTTATTCAGATAAAAGAAAATATTTGAGGTCAAGCGTCTCACTCCAGCTCTATTAAGGTAACGTCCATTTGTCTTGAACAAGTGCTTTGCACATCCAAATATTTTGAAGTTATTATTAAAAGTGATAGATTTTTCATCAGATTTTCTCTTCAACCATTTATGGAGCATGCAAAGTCTACTGTACCTTTCATCATTTCCTTCAGGGACTGGTCCGCTGATAAAGATGTTTATGTTATGTCCACCAAGTCTCTGTAGCAGATCAGAGTAGTATGTTTTGAGAATTTCTGATTGTTTCTTAGCTACATCAGTTGCACCTGCGTAGATGACAAGCTTTTCCAGTTTAGGTTGTTGTTCTAAAATTGTCTGGATTATTTCTGATTTTTCTCTCACTGCAGTGTTGGGGCAGCTGATAATGCAAGTGTTCTGGCTACAAAAATCTTCGCTACCAATAACTGATACCACACCATACCATATTTATTTGTATAGCACATTTAAAACAGCATGTCAGCTGACTAAAGTGCTGAACAAGTAAGACATACTAAAACAACAAGAGATGAAGATAAAATATAAAGTAAAAACAAAATACAATATATATAATGATATCTCTCGCTTTGGGTTGCGGGTTCTTTTGTTTCTTCTTGCTCGGAGCAGAGAAAGCAGGTGTAGATTCAGTATGCTTTAAAGCCGGCCAGTCGTCGTCAAATTGGGAATGGGGTGTTCTACCCGTTAAACGCCTTTTGGCTGGAGGAGTAGCGTTGTTCTGTGGCTTCTGTGTGAGACTGTTGAACCGAGATATGCAAACTAAATAAATGTAAAAAATATAAAAAAGATAAAGTCTTAAATTTCATTTTAGATATTCTAAGGCAAGGCGTGTTTATTCATAAAACAACATCCATACAGAGGGTATTTCAAAGTGCTTTAGAGGAAAAACAAAGGAACAGAGATTAAATAAAAACACCTGATACATCAAAAATACTCTTACTTAAAAATATCATATATAAAAGAGAATAACATTAAATAAATAACAAATTAAAAACTAAGACATTAATGAAATGATAAAGTAGTCTTTGGCCTTAATGGGTGAGTTGCAGTAAGTAGTATTGTTTTCAGTCCTGATTTAAAAGAGACAACAGTTGAGGTGAGGGCCATAGAAACTAACTGCTGCCTCTCCTTGTTTGGTTGGGGTCCTTGACACACAGTGTGAAGAGGTATCTCATGCCCTGAGAGGTCTACATGTTCAAATCAGACCAGCAAATGTTTTACTGACCATTAACCAGATGTATTATTATCTATTTTAACAAATAAGGAGCCAGTGCAGTTATTTAAGGACTGGTGTAACATTATCCGTTTTCTTTATGTTGGTCAGGACTCTGGGGACAGTATTTTGGATGAGCTGCAGCTTCCTAATTGATTTTGTTGAAGAGACCTGTATAGATACCATTACAATTATGACATTTTCCTGAAAATAAGTATGCAAGTTATCCTGTGATGTGTTTGATCTGAGACATGTGTAGTGGGAAATGAACACCACACATCACTTGGTACACATCGTTAATACGGTGAAACATGGTGGTGACGGCATCATGCTGTGGAGTGTGCTTTTTACTGTTGATGGAGGGTTGGTAGAGCTTAAAAATCTAAAATCCTGGAACAAATTTAGTAAAGGCCTAAAATTGTTCTAAATAAAGCTTTTTTTTTTTAAACATATCTTCAACTTTTCTTTTTTCTCCCAGGTGAACAACTTAAATGAAGAAGTTTCCAACCTGACTAAGGAGCTCCATGAGATAATGCATTTCCTGCAGTCAAATATGCCCATGCTTCATAATGTTTCTCCTCCTGGTATGACAAATTGTACCAACTGGCAGCCTCATGTCCCTTTAGATTCATCCAGTGAACTACGTATGCATCATGAAATGATTAGCTGCCCACCTAGAAATGCACAGGACTGCAGTGGAATGCCAATCCACAGCAGGGCTCCCTCTTTGTTGCATTCATCAAACTCTGTGTCCACCTGTTTGCAAAAATGTTGCTCTGACAGAGATGGAACTTCAGCTGATAGGCCACAGAACCAGTGTGGCCCATTTAAAACACCCAGTGCCACCCCAAGCTCCCCTTACATTACCCACCCTCAAAACCAAGGAGTTTCATCTATCCTCAGCATTAGCTCAGGCTTCAGCAGCTTCCCAGTGATTTGTCAGGGCCCATAATCAGTCTATAATACATCTAGTCCTATAAAAGATAACTCTAGTCCAATATGTTCTACACTAACTTGTGGTCACTCTCATCCTACATTTAATTTTCTAACCAACTCACGAACTCTCACCAATCCCTAGACACCAGTTCATTCTCCCAGCAATCCCACTGGACAGCCACAGTATCACACAGCCTTCAGCTCACTGACACTCTCAGGAGTCCACACTTCAGGGTCCCCAGAGCATAACAATAGCAAGCAGAGCTCTACAAGACAAAATGACCCAGTGGGATCCAGCTCTGTCAATCACTCACAGGACCATGCATGTTCTTTGCTGGGTCAGCTTTTAAATAGACAGCATGAAGGTTCACTCCACGGTGAAAAGACAGACAATTATGGAGCAAGTGAAAATGTATTTGAAGAGTCACAACCATAATGACATCTGTCTGGGTTATTTTGTCATTATGACAAGTTTTTTATACTATTAAACGACTGTTCTTTTTAAAATAATAAATTGGTGTTTACCGACTGTTGAAGCTTAATATGATCTATTTTACAAATAACTGTTTTCAGGTTGTTATAAAGTAATGCCTCAACTGACACTGACATATTAGATGGTCTACATCAATAAAACTATGGCAATAGAAGCTATAGGCACTGTGGTGGATTCAATGTAATATTAATTTTATTATCAGTTATACAGAAAGTGATTAGTGTAAAGAGAAACATGCTGTTTCCACAGCAGCTGATCTCATATGCTCTTGACAGGATGTGAGATAAGGGGATGTAGCGCCACTCTGTGGTTACATAAACGGAATGGACAAATTATAATTCATGACTGAGCAAGAAAAGCAGATGTGACCCGAAACCATCCTGTTCATTTCTAATAAATCCTATTTTTTTTTTCGTGACCATGTCAATATAGTTAAGGGCAAAACTAACAACACCATTAGTGCTTTGAGTTGATTATCTTTCAGAAAATTTAAAAAGCTCTAAAAGTGAATTTCATTCTGTTCCATTGACAATGATGTCGATAAGTTAACAAGTGTGATTATAATCACATTTTTCAGCAAAAAAAAGATTTAAATTCATATCTGAGTAATGGAAAACAGTGTTCACATAGAACACAATGTTTGAAATGCTTAAATGTAATGTTGGTGGGCCTCAAGGTTCTACGTTAATTCCTTGACATTTTTCTACACAATGTGCTCATCAGATGTATGTGTATGACACTGTTGCACATTTATATGCAAATAAGCTGTAGGCAATAGAATAAACATGAGTTTTAATGGTCATGTAACTATTATCAGTCTGTCATTGATGAAATGGAGTCTATGCTCTCTTTAAAGTCTATAAATAGATTAAGATAATACGTTTTAGTAACAGGACACAGACTTTTCAATAGCACACAATTCTAAGCATGCTGGTGTAATGATCAATTCAGGGTGTACTTTAAAAAAAATAGTCATAAATAACTTACAATTGAGTACATGAAGTTAGCAAAAATGTTTAATTACTGAAGCCTGACAGATCTACATAAATGGCATATGAATTCCTGTCTGAGGTAACACAAGGTAGGTAAGCTGGTGGACACAAACGAGAAAGACTACCCTGCAATCAAAAGCAAGACTAGATAAGACAGCTTTGAAAACATTGAAGAAAAACTGAAACTCATATCATCCCTGCAAAGTTTTAATCAAACTTATTTATTTGTGTATAGAAAACAGGATTAACTATTCTTATTTTCTCATTATATTATCAGCATACAGTTTGGCAATGTCTGCCCCCTCCCCCTCCACTAACTAATTTAACAAAATCAAAACCTTTCCACAAGAACCAGTGGAAACTGTGTGAGCCATCAGAGGAAAACTGCTTTCTAATATCAGACAGCTTATATTTGGAATACTGCAGGAACAGCCAGAATTACAGACAATAATCTAAATAGATACAATAGTGGTTGGTAACTGATTAAATCTGTGATCATACAAGTGCATCTCAATTATCCCATGACTGTGGAAGTCAGCAGTCTTTATAATTCAGTATGGTTTTTAATACATGTAAATGACAATTATTTTTTTTATTGTAATTTGGTCTAGAAGTGTTATTCTATAGCTAGACAAGTAATGCCTTTATTTTGAAAGAGCACAGAACGACAAAGCGCCGTAAATCAGCTGTCGCAAACTGCAGCAGCAACGTGAAACGCCAGTGTGGAGAAGGAAGGTGTGTTTAGTGGTTGAAACACAGTTAAAAGGATATATAGTCAGTTTAACTTTAAGATATCAACAGTTATTTAGCACCTGGTTGATGAGGAACAAGATTGGTATTTGAGTGTTGTTTTGTTAATACATTTAGTTAGAAATTTCTTGTAAGGTGTTCTACTAAGTAAAACGATTACGGTTTTTGTCCACTAGATGGTGCTAATGTGCTCTGATAAATTAGACACGGTAGTAATTCAAAGGTTTACAGGCTTCTGTGTTATTTGTCTAGTAAATCATAGAAAATTGCAAAACGTTAATTTATTTCATGGGTACAGAAAGGTATAAAAGCAGTGCTAAAATGGCTTAAATATACATGGTTAAAGCAGTCAATGTAGAGATTGTCATGGATAAAATGGTTTAATAATTTAAGTCAAGGATATTTCATAGTTAAGGCAAAGGGTTTAAGGTGCTGTTTGAGTTACTAATGGTATTTTTATTCTGTATATTTTGTAGCTCTTACGGTGTGCTCACATGCAAGGCTCTTAATAAAAGGATTGTGAACCATCAGTTTGAGAGACCATCTTTTCAACCGGGGATGCTACAATATATACATGTTGTGTTGAGGCCTTGTTATGGGCTTCACAATCATGAAGTCTGGTGACTTGGCAGTTGTCACGCAGACCATTAGTGACACCCTTCACTAGAAGGCACATAAGGAACAAAAGGTCATTGCTACAGAAGATTGCTGTTCACAGAGCGCTGCATGCATCCATTTTAATGGACACTGCAGAGAAAGAAAACATCTGGTAGGAAAAGGTGCACAAGCAACACAGATAACCACAGCGTTAATGTAATTGTGAAGCAAGACACATTAAAGACACATGAAAGTCTGTTTACGACAAGGTATTGCTGAAAAGTTATTGATCTGATAACTTGAAATCTTTTAACCAACTAGCATAATTTGATTGCATTGTTTTGTAGCTAGGATCAAATTAGAAACTAAATTTGATTATGTCTATGATTGTATTAATTTCATTATAACACTGTATTTGGATTGGATCAGACTGTGTTGTAAAATGCCTTGATATTAAATTTGTTGTGACTTGGTGCATGGATTAAAAAAAAGATTTTATTTCAAATTTTGGGAAGATTTACAAGGCAGACACTGTGGCTAGAGCCCATGCCTCAACAACCATCACACAGAAACATATCCCAGATATGGGCTTCGTCTGTCACATCCTTTCTGCTAAACCAATCCTGAACCAGGGATTATCTCAGGAGCATTTTGCCTGGGTGAAGAAGGAAAAAGGACTACACTGTTGCTCAGTAAATCAAAGCCCCCTTTTTAGATTAAAATATATATATATATATATTAAATTATATTTGCAAGTCAAGATCTCAGAACCTGGAGGTGGAGTGGAGGTATAGAATGCAAGTTGCTTGAGGTCCAGTGTGAGGTTTCCACATTATTCAGTGGTTTGGGGAACCATGTCCTCTGCTAATATTAGCCTACTATGTTTTATTTAGCACAACTTCAGCAAAGCTATTAACCACAACATTTTTAGCACTTTATGGTTCTTCTGCAGGTGGGCTTTATGTAGATGCTGCATTTATTTTACAGCAGGACTTGGGACCAGCCCACCCAAAAGTACCAAATGCCCAGTTTAATTATTGTGACATCACTGTGCTTGATTAGTCAGTAAACTCTCTTATCTAAACCCCATAGAGAAAAAGTTTAATTTTGTGAATTTACTGACGTTAGTTTTTTTAATCATACTCTATTGTTTTAGATTGATCTGCTTTTTGATTAGTGTTTTTTTTCTTTCGTTTTTTCTTTTGGAATCATACCCATTGTCTATTGTTAATAAATAAAGTAAGGATAGAAGAGGGGGGGATAATATATGCTTATCTTTTAATTCAACGTGCAACACATTCAAACGTATTTCAGCCCTTCTGAAAAAGAAGTTCACATTAGGTTCAACCTCTGAAACGAGGCTGGTGTGCTCATTGCTGAATCTAATGGTTTCTGCAGGCTGACGTTGTCATTGGTCAGACGGCCACTGACAAAAACAGTGGGAGGTTCCCGGAAAAATCGCTTAGCGGAAGGGAAGGCCAGACCTCAAGAAGCAGAAGACAGCCACTGCCGATGAGGCCAACGAAAGAAGAAAAATTAATGTAAGTCGAACTGCTTGATTTGATCCAACATGTTAGGGGGAGTAAAACCTTAAAGATTTCTCACTCTCTTTTTATCGAAACGCTGTTCGGCCTTGTTTGGTGGAATTGCGCGGAACCGATCAGCCAAGTCCGAGCTCAGCCTAAATGTCCATTGGAGTGGATCGAGTTAGGCTACGAGCTTCAAGCTCTAAGAGACGGTAAATTGAGAAACGACATATAACGCCGAGCTACAGCTGTCAAGCTTTTGATGTGGTTTTAAGGCCGGAGGAGACACGGAATTAGTAAGACCCAAAGTTTCTCACGGACGGCGTGAAACAGCGGACGACGAGCGGCCGAGAAATTGAAAGTTGTCCTAATGACGTTTTTTTTTTTTTACACAGCTGCTAACAATGCTATTAGAAGTTAACCAGTTTTTTTTAATCTTTTTTATTCATGTCCGCCAAAACATTTATTTAGTCTTTACGTTGAATACTTAAAACAAAGTTTCCTTTTCAGTTGCTTAGCATTTTAGTTTTTGTTGTCGTTTCACGCCAGCAGGCTAGTAATAAAATGCTAGGCGAGCAGGAAAGATTAACAGGAGTTTGTTTCAGGCATTTAGTCAGATGTGTAGTGCTGACAGTATTACAGTAAACAATCGGACGCATTTATATGTATTATTTTAAGATCTTTGCTGGATTCTTGATCATTTATTTGCCTGCTAATATCGCTCAGCTTGTGTTAGCTGTTGTGCTAAAGCTAACCACAACCAGACAGCAGTTTTGCTAACTTGAAAACATTAGAAGCTTGAAACATTTCAAGTGTGGCGAATGTGTGTTTAGACCACATTTGTTTTTACCTTAGCAAACACTGTTTATGGAGAGGTTTAAGTACTGGATAACTGGTTTCATCTGTGAGGCTCTGTAGTTTCACTGACTGATTCATTGGCAAGCTATTTTCTTCAAATATCATACAGCTAGGAAAACTTGTGAGATCCCTTCACTTCCATTTTATTGCCTTTGGTTGTTTTTCCTTTAACGCTGCATTTAATTTTGCCTTTAAAAACTTCTGTCAAATCATAAATACCTATAAATATAATCTCATAAAAGTGTCATTACCGTTGACAGGTGTTATGTTACACTTCTCCTTGTTATATTGTTAAAGTTAGCAATCTACACGTGTCTGCTTACATTTAACAACCCATTAAATCACATGTACTGTCATCGATCCTGTTTATGGCTTAATAAGAGTAGCTGAGGAATGACCTTTGAGATAGAAAGGGATAACCAGCTATTTGCATGGGCTGTTCTGGTGTTTTATGGTGTTTAGACCTTGGCCTCATAAAGTGGCAATGTATTTTGCCAAATCAGCCCTGATGATTTTTTTCTTTTTCTTTTTTTAAGTATGCTCAAGTCTGTTCCGGTCCCATTCTTTCTCTAATTATGCTGTCATATTGTCTAAACTTGTAGGTCACAACAAATTTATAATTGCAAGCGTGTTCAAATAGATCACTCTGTTTTGTGGAGTCATTATTTGGAATAAAAACTATTTCAGTTTTGATCGTAAGAATAAGTATTATTTATGTCTTAGCTTTGCCAAATCGAAAGCACTTAGAAGAGAAAGCTTAACACTTCAAGTCCTACTCATCTGAAGAGCTGAGTAATAATTAAAGTTACTTACTAGAAAAGTGTGTGTGTGTATATATATATATATATATATATAAATTGTATGAAACCTTCAGCTAAATAACATGATGGCTTCTCACTCGCAGTTTGGTAACTGAGCATTTCACAGAGACGTCAGAAGAAAGGGAAGTGCCTGTGATTTCCTATTGGCCTTGAAAGTGATTACTATCTTGTTTGCCTGTCCTGTGTTACATCAGTGCTTTTATATTTAAACTTTCAAATAGATTCTTGACTAGAAAAAACGTTTGAATCACCTGTTATGAAGAGGATTCCTCTTTTCATTATAGATTCTAGGTGTTGCATTTGTATTGTTTATTGTTAACAGAAAATCTGTTAAATCTAGCTTCGGTGTGCAGAGCTTCAAATTAGAGTGACTATGTTTGAAACTGTCCTAGCTAATGCTGGATGGCTCCTTGGTATAGTGGACAAAAGGAGACCTGCGATGCAACCTTTACATCAGATACCACCAGCTGTTGTGTGTGTGACCTCACCCTTTTCCACAACATGTTTCTGGTTGCCTTTATAAAACCTGTACTGTAAGACAGTTTTGCTGGACCACTTATTAACCCATTAAGACCTGAGGAGCCATCCAGATAAACATACTGGTGCGCCAATACGTTTACTTGCAGATATATACATGTATAAAAATAAAAATAAACTGTACTAAAGGTAATATTTTTGTAATATTTTGCATGGGGATTGAGTTACATTTTAACATTCTTGAAAAGTATAGGCAAGTGAATAATTGAGATTTTTTTGTTGTTCTTTGTTTTAGCTGACCATAAGTGAATGTTTTATATTCTTTATTGTTGCAATTGTGCAAATAGTCATCTGTTGTTTTATAGTATAAGTAAGGTAAAGTTTTATAAAAACTAAAAAGTTGAGGACCCAGTGTTAAAGTACACCAACATAATTATTAGCATTTTTGTTTTTTTCTTTTACTATTATGATGATAATAATAATAATACAATGCAGAAAGGTAAATATTTACTGGAGGAACAAATACCTTTAGTTTTAGTACATCTCAACACCTTTTTTGGCATTTAAAGTTTGCACACATTGCCATGTTTTTTATTAAATGTTGTGCACTCTCAGTTGGTGTCTTGGACATCATGCTGGCTGCAGAGCAAACAGGAGACCATGATGAATATTTAACAGGCTCTTGTGACTGCTCGCTCTTCCTCCCCTTTTTCCCCTCCTCCCTTTTCCCCTGACCATGTCCTGCTTTTTTCCCCCTCTCTCTATCCCATTTTATTCTTGAGGATCTGAGTGCACTTTAGAGATGTCGTCAAAGCATCTCTCTTATAATGCACGATTGAGGTGTAAGTGTAACAACAAGTCTTGGTGGTATTTCAGTTGCTATGACTGATTCCTTAGGTGAGAAATGAAAGTGAGGTCAGCTCAGCTGCTTGTGAACAAATGAGTACAGACTGACCTTTGTTTGTCCAAGCGGAGCAAAGCGCCTTCATTCCTTCCTTATTTTTGATGTGGTCTGAACTTGAGAGTGCTCAAAAGTTTAGAGCAACCTGCACAGCACTCTTCTCATCCGCAAAATATGGAGAATGATGCACATCCATGCAATCTTTTGAAAAAAGGATTTTGCAGCTTGCTGATGTTTCAATTTTAATACGTTAGGAGAACATGGTTGCTGCCACTGTCAAATAAAACATGCGAGTCCTGAATATTTTATGGCCAAAGCTCTGATCCACAGTCACACGCTAAAGATTAAGAACGAGCTCAGCCGCATGCTGCTGAAAAAGCTCTGCTCACTTAAACTATCTGCAATTATATCTTCTTTTTCAGCACATTTCCACACTCCACCAGCAAAGATCTGCCCCTTTAT
This sequence comes from Valencia hispanica, assembly GCA_963556495.2. Taxonomy (NCBI): domain Eukaryota; kingdom Metazoa; phylum Chordata; class Actinopteri; order Cyprinodontiformes; family Valenciidae; genus Valencia; species Valencia hispanica. The sequence goes on from OY747718.1 coordinate 35,990,704, forward strand.
TCGTACGCAGTGTAAGAAAACCGTGTCAAACTGTCCTGTGTAAGAAAGCTGGATTTATTGTGTTCAGCAGTTAAGTGTTCTGCAATCTTCACTTCCTGCTTTTAGCTGAGTTGTTTCCGGTCCTTTTGACTAAGCAGAAACTGGCTGACCAAATGTTTGTCATCCAGCTGAAAAAAAGATTCAGCAAAGTTTAAGGCAATCATCGCTGGCAAACGTGAAGCAAACTGCGCTGGTATTTAATGTGCAGTGTTCATAAAAGCCTCAGCCGTTTATTCATACTAAATTACATGGAATAAAAAAATTGCAGTGGCTTACTTCTGCCTCTGTTTTAAGTTCCCTTTTTTTGTTATTGACCGCAGTCGGTCAAAAAGGTTTTTAAAAAAGTATATGTACCTAGTCTTTGCAAAATAAGTGTGTATTGAAGATGCACGTTTTAGATCTTCTTAAGTTGCACTTTGAGGTTTATGTTCACCTTAACTGACTAATCGGTGCATGAAATATACACAAAAAAGGCCTCAACTTAGTTGTAGCTGCACATTTCTTGGGTTTGATTAAACACGTTTGTTTACTTCATAGATGTTGAGTGTGTTTGTATCACTTTTTTCACACTAGTCTTTAGGATTTTTTGGGGGGGCGGATCATTTCATTTTGCACATGTGATAAGGTGAGGTGTATTAGGTTCACATGAACGAGATGAGATTTGAGAAAGATTTCTTTGAAAACTAAAAATATCATATTTTTAAATAAGTAATGAAAAATTAAATAAACAGTTTAAATCATATTTGTGTTAGAATGATCTAGTTCAGGTTTGATCAGATGAGTTTAACCATTTGAGATTTTTAACTAGACAACGATTAAATGCGATCCAGACTCAAAAAAGCCCCTACCTCTTTAGTTTGGAGCAGATGGAAAGCTAGGAGTTAGATGCCAACGTTAATTTTGTTAGTTTCTAATATGAATAGTCGGTCCAGTGTTCTCGTGGTGCTTATAAGTTGTTTGCATTTTGTGGATTACAGTTTTTATTCTACAGATTAGTCAAAGTGCTGCCAGATAAATACTAAAAAGTGGGGGAGGCCTACTTCTTCAATGCTTTTGTAGCTGGGTGTTATAATAGTCTGAGTTTGTTTTATTAGCCAACTAAACAGGAGAGGAGCTACTTCCTTTAATACCTCAAAATAAGATTCTCAGATAGGATATCAAACTTGAAGCTATTAACTACAGATACAAGGCTCATTGTAACAGGTTTGTACCCAACATTTTTGGGTACAAAGAGGTAGGGCTGGGTATTGTTAGGAATTTCAAGATTCGATTTCGATTCTTGAGGCTTCGATTCGATTCCGATTCAATACGATATTGATTTATTAGCTTCAATATGGATTCAATAATAAGTTAATACACAAGTAATTTAGTACCTGAGTATATTTTTAGATAAATGAGCCAAACGTCGGCTTTTAACGTTGGTGGTGCAGGCTTGAACGGAGTGCAGCTGTTGTCCGCCATCTTGCTGTTTTGGTAATGCGCGTCTTGTACAACGCTGAACGCTCTCACTAGAGTGTTGCCCACAGTGCCGCTACTGGGCGGTGGGCTGAATCGATTCATAGGATTTGATGAATCGATATTGAATCGAGAAACAAATAATTGCAATGCATTGCTGAATCGATATTTTTACCCAGCCCTACAAACAGGAGCCATTTGCTAGAGGACATTTTGTGTCAACCATGCATCAATGTGTACTTGCGGTGGGGACTCTTCTGCCGGCCTTTAACAACCAGTGATGTACAGAAATTTCAATATTATACTACCAGCTGGGAGTCTCTTACGGCTATTTTGGCTTGATCAGGGGTCAGCTGGTCTAAATGGGGATCAGAACCGCAATCAGTGGAAACCTCTTTAGAAAATAAAATAAAATAAATAACATTTGATGTATCTATTATGTCATTTTATCATTACTCATCTGCCAAATTCATAAAAAAAATGCCAAGGGAAAATGCTTCCTGTTTACCTGTCTGACTAGGACACAGTTTAATGAGCATTCAGGCAAGTTGGGTCAATTCTGTTTAAAAATAAAGGATTGAGCTTTTGGTTACTGATTTTTGACCGCTACAGGAAATCCTTCCTGCCCACAGCTATCATCATCTACAACAACTCCTTAAAGAATTAATTATATGAGCTATACCAACACTTAATTTCCCTCTGGGATCAATAAAGTATTTTTGAATTGAATTGAACTGTATTCTTTAGATCTGTGTTTTGAGGCTTCTTATTTGCATGTCATGGACTGTCGACCTGTTATTCAACATATATTTTAACATGAGATGCTAGAACCAGCATGGGTGCATCAATGAGTGTTTCATTACATGTTGTGGTTCTTTGCATGTTTTACAGATAACCAATTCAGGTTGGGTTTTGCCATGGACCATGACCTCATATGTTCTCATAATCATGTTCAGTAATTGAGTTTTGCATATGTGGATTACAGAAAGGGGCTGCTCCAATGCCAGTATTGCAGTATGTCTTGTTTACAAACAATTTTAACTTTAAGTAATTCAGAATTGATCATTTCTGCCTCGTTTCATTAGAATATATGCAGTAACATGTCATCAAACCTAGCCTTATGGTCTGAGTATAGCCTGTGGGAGAAAAACGGAGGGCACAGCTTCAAATAAGTCATTAAGTCTTTTCCTTCCTTGTTTATGCTAAACAATGTTAAATGAATAAGTCTCAAACTGGGTATTAAGTTTGATGTTCAAGTTTAGCATCAACAACTTCAGCTTTAAAGTTTTTGAAGCGGACTCCAGGGATCTGGTTCAGATAAACATTCATTTTAAGAATGAGGATGATATCTGTTTTAGGTGGATTTTGATGTTGATTCACTATTGTATTCACAGACAGTGGTTGTTTAGTAGAAACTCCATAAGCTTAACTGGTTTTCTCAATCTTTTTTTTTTTGCAGCTCCCACTAGTGAGGTGTCGTCTTCCTCCAGGAAAGCTACCTGCATGACCTGAGCCCACCTGTGTTTACCTCATCTTCACCATCCTTCTGAAAAAACCCTAAGCCTTCGCTCATTCATCCTCCCCTCCCACACAGTTTATCTTTTTTTTTCTTTTGGGGGGTAATTTTCTACGCGGCAATATGGCAGGGCGAGGCGGACCAGCACGGACCAACGGCACCGCTGCAAGCAACAAGATATGTCAGTTCAAGCTAGTTCTTCTGGGAGAGTCGGCAGTTGGAAAGTCCAGCCTGGTGCTGCGCTTTGTCAAGGGCCAGTTTCATGAGTACCAAGAGAGCACCATCGGAGGTAAGGAGTCTGGGATTTCTACTTGTTTTCCATTTCAAGCTGCCATGCTTTTGCAGATACAAATTTGAAAAGTGGTCTGTTTTTATAACATTCTTTATATTTGAGTACAAAACATTTAGCTATTTGGGTTTTATTATTTTTATGTTCCACAAATCATGAAACAACACAACGCTGGTCCTGTGGATGTTTCAGGTTGTTTTTGGCCTTTAGACCACTTTCAATTTGCTTTATTTGAAAACCTACAACACTTGAGTTGGAGTGGATTCCCCTGCTCTATAACTATAGATTCTTTAAAGCATATTTTGTAATTTGCTATATCTTTATTTATGTTTTAATTAAAAAAACAGAACATTTAAGCTTTGTATGACTTCCTAGGAAAAAAATTGTTTTCAATGTGTGCATTTATCTAATGTCAATGTTTTTAAAAACCAAAGCAATCAGTGAGTTCTGATGTGGTAATATTAAGATGCAAAAAAACATTAAAATGGCCTTTAGGTTTTAGAAATGACGATTATTATACTTCAGATAATGAAACAAGGAAAGAAGTCTGTAACTACAACATTTTTCCATGCTCAGTTTTTTTCACATTTTAGCTATAGGTGGAAACTTGGTAAATTAAATTGCATACCTTCAAACCTTTTTAAGACTTCATGTGCAGAAAAACCATGGGAATCCTTGTTTGTATTTCCTAAATTAAGTCTGATTATGTGCTTTATGCTTGCATCAACTGATGGTATTAAGAAATTCTTTAAAAAAATATTTAGAAAATTTAAAAGGCCCCAAAAAAACCTGTTAAATGTTTTTGCACCTAAAATCTCAAGGTAAGGTTATTTGGTCCTTGTCAAACATCTATATGGGTGTTTAGATTCTGAACTGATTAATAATGTGCCCCCTCTGATTAAACAGCGGACTTTAGCCCTGAAGCAGAAGACAACCTATCCAAGCCGGATTTCTGGCAGGTCTTACTCAATTCTGTTGTCAGTTTAGGCAGAAGGAGGACCAGTAAAACCAGTTCTTCCAGGAGGAAGAGATGACTTAAATTGGCTTCAGGCTCTTCACACAAAGTAGGCAGGAATTTTTTACCAAAAGTGATCAAACTACAGAAAGTTATTAGACATGTACTTTACCAACGCTTAACTATTTAACCAGACCTAGATTGTAGCATCAAATCAAAATTTAGGAAAAATAAAAATGAAGTGAATGAGTCTGGAGCTTTAAATTAAAGGAGGAATCTTAATAATTTAATTGCTAAATGCACACGCGTTAATCCCTCTGAAACTGGATAAACTGGAAAATGTCCACTCTTTTTCTTTTCCACAGGATTGTGTGGTTTCTGTACATTTCTGCCTATTTTAAAGGATACAAACACTTCCATTATTTTAGATTGTAACAGTTTTAGAAATGTTTGTAATGTAAACATGCTCTGTTTATGGTTTTTGATGAACATACAAATGTCCAGTATCTTCAGGGAAATCAGGTGGACATTTAAGATTGTAAATCTATGAAATAAGTCGTTTAATAGTCACCATTTCCCTAACTGTTTTCCCTGCTGTATCCGGTTTCTAATGAGTCAAGTTGAATAAGGATGTAGAGACAGGATACTTGACAAAGAATGGGGGGGGGGGCACGGGGACACGGGTCAGCATTTTTTTATTTTTTTTATTCTTTTGCATTCTACTGAACTTGTGGTCAGTGACATGTTTGGTCAAAGATTACAAAGCTTTAAAATGTGCGCTGTGTAAGAAGGAGCTAAGCCTCAGGTGTCATGTGAGAGTTTACTGATTATGTGAAATGAGTGCAGTTCATAAACTAACATTTCCTCTTGGTGCTCTAAATAAGTTGCTTTCTTTTTGTGTTTTTCTACAACCCTTATATATTTCTCACTCTGGAATTGTTTTCAGCAGACTGTGAATATTAGAGTGATTTAATATTATTGATGTAATTTATGTGTTAAGTCAAATTGTATTTCTTTCTGTATTATTTTAAATTTCAGTCTAATTTTCTATTTCTAATTACCTTTTTAGCTGCCTTCCTCACACAGACAGTATGTTTGGATGATACAACAGTCAAGTTTGAGATCTGGGACACCGCAGGGCAGGAACGGTATCACAGCTTGGCACCTATGTACTACAGAGGAGCCCAGGCTGCCATTGTGGTCTTCGACATCACCAACACAGTGAGTTGTATTGCCATCAACACTTTTGTCATCTATTTACTTAATTCCGTCTAAGAGCTAAACTTGCATTTAAAAAGCATGAACCACACTATTGTGCACATTTCTTTTATAAAGGATACATTCACACGTGCAAAGAACTGGGTGAAGGAGCTGCAGCGACAAGCCAGCCCCAACATTGTTATTGCACTGGCAGGAAACAAAGCCGACCTGGCCAGCAAGAGAGCCGTAGATTTCCAGGTAAAGACGAGTAAACGCTGTATCTGGATCAGATTCTACTGCAGCTTAATATGCAAGGTCAAAATGTCCTTAAACGTTTCTTTTGGTCCCACAGGAAGCACAAGCATATGCAGATGACAACAGTTTGCTCTTTATGGAAACTTCAGCCAAGACCGCAATGAATGTTAATGAGATTTTTATGGCTATAGGTGAGTGTTTCTCAGAAGTCAAGCTACTAATTCATTAATAATTTCGGCAGGCTGGGAATAAATTGGTACTTCCTAGTAACACTATAGCAATGCTTCATTAAATTTGATTAAAATTGAAATTTTTCTTTGCTTTTATTTATTTGACAGAAAAAATCTAAAAGTTTTGTTGCTTTTTTTGTACTAAAACTGCATATTTGATATATTTTTAGAAAACTTGATTTTACTTAAAATTCTGGTCATTTGTCTCCAATTTCAAATGGAGACAATGTATGAGCTATCACATAATTAGATGTGATAGCTCACATCTAATTATGAATCAGTAGGGTCCATTGTTGCATTACCTAAAGCTAGAGATTAACTTATTGTCTTTATTCACTGTAACAGCCAAGAAACTTCCAAAGAACGAGCCTCAAGGCGCAGCGGGACCAGGTGGACGAGCCAGAGGCGGCGTGGACCTGCAGGAAACTGCTCCACAGGGCAGAAGCGGCCAGTGCTGTGGGGGTGGGAACTAACTAACTCAATGAATCAGCTGATCCAACCGATTTACAGCTTCGATCAACCATACCAGATATTAGCCAGCTGTAAAACGACGGCCCGTTGGTCAAACCAAACCACCAAGAGACCAACTTATCCACTCGGCACCAATTAACTGTTTGACAAAATCAGCATACTGGCCTGTAGATTGCCAGATCCCACTGATGGTTCCAGCTTGATGAACCTGCCAAAAATACCAAGAAATCAACCTACAGGCTTTTTCACAGAATTGTGTTTTCCTCACCCCTGGACTCGCCAATCCTGACCTTTCTTTTGATGATGGACACATGACGTCACCTTAGAGGGGAATAAACAAAATTCCATTGATGGAAGGAAAACAGAAGTCATTAACTGCTCCTAAGGGGGCTATCTTGTCCAATGTTCTCTGTTTGTATAGAGAAAAACTAATTAATAAAAAAGGAAGGAAAATGTGCAGGTGTGATAACCCTGTCCTTGGGCTCACTTTACCAGTGCACCATAAATGTTACCATCATGGTCTTATGTTAATGCAAAGTGCATGCAGTCTTTAAGGAATTACATCAGGAGGTTTTCACAAAGAGAACTTGAATGGGAATAAATCTTTTAGAGCTGAGCTGTGTAGATTGAAGTTATCTCTATTATTACAGTTTTTCTTTTGGCACAAACTGGTCAGTGTGATTTTGAAACCTATCCTAAGGTTTTACAATCATTTATCTGTTATTGAAACATATACAGTAAATGCAACTTTATTAACAATTTCACCCTAATGTACTTTTGAAGTTTGTAAACAATCTGTAGCTACTGTCAAAAAAACAACAACTTCCCAATCTTTTTGTATTCTGTCAACTTTATTTTTCATGTCTTAATTTCTTTTTTTTCTTCTGGATATTCATGGTATTAAATGCACTGGTTTTGTCTCATCAGCTTTCTGAATTGAGATGTTATCCTCTGCTTCTCTCATTTCAAGGATGGATTGATTTTGAGTAGTCTTGTCATCCAGCTGTGGCATCAACCTCTTGCACAAAAGAACTTGCACCAGAACAGCGCTCACAGCTGTAAAGTGGGAGGATAACGGGTAGAGTGGATGTGTAAAGAAGGAAAGAAAATGTAATTTTACAAATAAAAGAGTGGAAGGTATCTTCTTTTTGAGTGTTTAATCATTTTATATTAAACTAAATTCCTGTTTTTCAGAGAATAACTCAAAGTATTTGTTGGCACTTAACTGTAGATTTAGTCAAGCTATGTAGTAAATGCTCAAAATTTAATATACAAATATTTACCTATATGCATAGACCACGGGCCTGTACCATGAAGCCGGATTAGGTGGCTAGCCAGCTATGTTTCAGCTTAGTTTCCACCAACCCTGGGTTTTGGGTACCATGAAAGTGGCTCGGCTTTGATCGGTGTTCGTTGCCATGGTATCTTACGCTGCACGGCTAACCTGCTCCGGGGCAGGTTGTGTTCTGGATTTGCGATCTCAGACTGAAGTTTAACCAATCAGCTGTGAGCAAAGAAACATATATATATGTGACGTAACTAATTCCCAGCGTCTGTTCTCTGTTGCAATGGCTTCACCTTGTCCCCCTAATCCTGTGGACATCTCCGCGCAAATTGTAAAACGAGCACTTCGTAGAGAACGAGTTTTTATGGACAGACAAAATCCATTTGACTTTCCTGATGCGTACTTGTATGAAAGATACAGATTTTCCGCGGAAGGAATGTCTTATCTCTGTGAGCTTCTTGAGCCGCACATAACAAATGTGACTCATCGAAGCCATGCCCTGACTGTACCGCACATGCAATCCCATCCATAATCGGCCGCCCCTTGTTGTTGCTCAGAGCCAACTCCTCTGCCACAGTGTAATCTTGAGGAGGTGGCCCTCCCCCAGTTTTCCTTATTTCACTTTTTTTTTCTGTTTGCTGCAAACAAGTGTTTGGGATTAAATGTTCTAAGAAAATAATAAAAAATATGGTAAATACTCACCACTTTGAATTATATTTTTATATTTTCTCTTGATCTGCTGCCAAGACCGTTTGGAGTTGGGGTTGCATCTAAAAATTAATGAATATCAATCTTTCTTAGGATGTAATAGCCTATACTTTCACATACATCTACACACATTATATATATATATATATATATATATTATATATTTTATATATATATATACACGAATACATTTTCATTTTAGCATTTAATATATTTTAATATGCTTAGCCTACTTAAATGTACATTAATTGTTTAACCCACACATTAACACAATCAGCAATCTTCCTCCACGATTGTTCTCTTGCTTTGGCAGCAGATACAGTGTTACTGCGTGCTTGAAAAATATTTCTAAATTCTTCATATTTCTGGAGAATAATCTCTTGCTCCTCCGTTGAAAAGTAGATAGCTCTCGCTCTATCCATATCGAACGCGATTGGTTGTTCAGTGTCGTCGTCACTCTTTTATGTGCACGCGCCTGTGGATTAATCATAGGTTAAGGATCAAAGCCTGAGTTGACAGAGAAAGTTGATAACCTGCGTCATGGTACCAATTAAGCCTGATTGCATCGGTTTGGTTTTGTCGATTCAAAACCAATCCTGTAACCCCGAGTTTGTTGAGCCACCTTCATGGTACAGGCCCCAGGTACCAATACTAGGTTTTGGGATTTTAAAAATTAGTGGTTTTAGCATTTTGCCCTGCCCTCATCTGTTGTCTGATTGAGGCTAATTGGTTCCCAAGCTCATGAGACAGACTATTTAAGATAAATCAGCTATCCTAACTAATCAATCGGCTAATATTGACTTGTAATATCCCAGGGTTGTGCAACAAAATGCATTACAATAGAAATGTATGCTATTTTGCCCAGTAAACACTTTGAAAAGTGCTAAATTTTGCACGTGTTAACTCTATTTTTGCTTAAGCCTATGTACTGTAATGAACTTCAAGACGAGCAACATTTTTGCAGTAGTAGGAAAATGTTACTTTCCTGTCTTTTAAATAAGTCATTTGGTCATTTTATTTTTAATTGTTTTTGTGTAAGTATAGTTGCCATAGTGAAAGTAGCACGCATACCCGTGTCAACAGTCAGGACGGTAATGTGTTGCTGTTTCCCTAATTCCCTGTATATCCACTAGAGGTCAGTAAGGACCTGAAACCCTTGCATGTTTACTTTTGCTACAAATGATCTCAGTTTAGAAGAAAAAAAATTTACGGATTAAACTGGGTTTCTTTTAAGCGTGACATACCTTTGACTATAACGAAATATCTAGGTCAACGTTACCGCGATGCGTGTATGTGGAAAACTCGTTTTTCTGACTGCACCTAAACGCAGCAGCGTATGAGCTAATCGGTAGCGAAGGGAGTGTAGCCGCAGCGTGGATATGTCGGACCAAACTACACAGGCCTTACAGCCCCGGCTTCTCCAAGCCCAATCGAGTGGCTCAGCGGGTTCCGGCTCTGCAGCAGCAGGCACAGGGAGCAGCGACCCGGTTAGACCAGGACTTAGCCAGCAACAGCGTGCGAGCCAGAAGAAAGCCCAAGTCCGAGCTTTCCCACGGGCGAAAAAGCTTGAGAAACTTGGCGTGTTCTCCGCGTGCAAGGTAGCTAACATGGCTAGCCAAACTTTACTACAATAAAGCAACGATCTGGTTGTATCATACTTAAGTAACCTATATAATAACGAACTATTAACCCAGTTGATAGGCGTAGCTTTAGAGCATTGTAGCTAGCTACCCTGGCAGTGAAACGGGCACTTATAATAATCGTAACCCTTTGGAAGGATATCTATCCTTGGCTAGCTTATTTGATGTTAGTTAGTGGCATGCAAAAACGTCCGTTTGTGTGCAGTTTAAGTCGCTCATGTGGCTTATTTTGTTCTGATTCTCAGGCCAGTGACACATGCAAGTGCAATGGATGGAAAAACCCGAACCCCCCGTCAGCTACACGGATGGATCTGCAGCAGCAAGCAGCCAGCCTGAGCGAGCCCTGCCGCAGCTGTGGACATGCCCTGGGTACAAACTAACCAGCCCCCTTTACTGAATAACAGGCGGAACGCTGTGTATTTTAACACAAGCTACATTTTCTAACTTATAGTGCGTCAAACTGCAATGTGGATATTTATATTTGGTTATTTTCTCCCCTGGCCATGCCACACAAATATTGATATTTCTAGTTTTGCAAACATGTTGAAGTGGAGTAAATCTCTTTAGTATTTTCAAAGATTTTTTCCAAATCACTACTGTATTTTCCTGATTATCTCCTTGCATTTGTTTTACTAACTCCCAACATGGAATTTAAAGAAGCAGGCTGTTCTTAAAGCAGCCTACATTATTGATAGTTTTTTGGGGTGAATGTATTTCTTTATTTAGAATAGCATAGAATAATCTTTTACTGCCACACAGGGGAGAAATTCAGCTGTGACATCAGCAAAGGGACCCTTTTTTGCCTTTTATTCAAACAGAAATGTCCCATAGGATACACATCAATTATGCGGGACTGATGCAGAAGATTAAAGTATAAATATTAACAAAGGTTGTTCTTCTTTTATATACAAAAACATTTTAAAATGATACAAAAATAAATCACAGGTAATGGCAAATAAAACCATTACCAACTAAGTCTAAAAACTGCAAGTCTTTATTTACGTCAGTGTAATTTTATATACCAATTTAAAAACAAATGTGTCATACAATGCAACTCATTAGATGTGTGTGTGTGTGTATATATGTGTGTGTGTGTATGTATGTATGTATATATATATATATATATATATATATATATATATATATATATAGCCTATAATTTAACCCAATATTGTCAGAATTGAGATTCAGATCCAGTTCTGTCCGAATACAGTCAGATCCAGTTATTCATACTATGGCAAAAAGTAAGAATCATCTCAGAAAGCCAATAAATTCTTCCTTAGATGTGCTCCCTCATTCTAACGTTCGAGACAAATTACTTCACTTTAACAGAACCTGGATCAGGATGAGCGGCCATGTGATGCAGTCACCTGAGGGTTGAAAAGAAATGAAACAGACATCACAAGAAGCACTCAAACATGCATTCTTAAATTAAAAAGAGAACACCAAAATAATTGCAGGTATAATTAGAAACGATGCATTAACAGAGAAACTATGAATGATGAATTAGGGCTAGACGATATGGCCAAAACTTATATCACGATATATTTCTTAATTTCAGTCGATACGATATAATTCCGATATCTATATATACTATATAAAAGCCTCAGAAAAACTGCCAAGAATGCCCACAACAGATGGTAAATTATATACTTAAGTAGCATTTAACAAATATACCAAGCATAAATTGCACACATTAAAAATAACATAAAAAGTAGTGCTTTTGGATATAAACATCCTATTTTGTGTAGCATATTTCTGTGAAGCAAATTGTATTTGTTACAGAAATGATTTTAGTAATAAATCCTCATACCATACACAAATGGGGTTGCCAACTCCCAGCAAAAAAAAAAGGAACCACCCCCACCCTCCGCCTCATGATACTTAATAGACCTAATCGACTTTAATTTAATGCACATGTAAAACAAATGCACAGAAATGAATTATTTTTGTATAATAACTAAATAGATTCAACATCTTTCTTTGACAGAATTGCAGACTGCACAGATGGTACCTTCCCGAAGGAAAAAGTACTATAGCTTACTAGGATATATACTGTATTAGACTTGGGCTAATATTTACTATATACGATAAAGGATTTATGACCACTATATCCAATTGTTTTTAAGATTCAGATAATTATTTATTAAAAGCTAGACGTTTTAAATGAGAATAAGAAAGAAAAGTATGTATTTGTGCCCCCCTTTTCCTGTTAATGCCCTACCTGGCCCCCGGGCAAAACTTTGCTAGAGCCACCCCTGCACAGTTACCAGTTGTCAGCTACATGAAACGATCCTGGTTTTATTTGTCTCTCAGAAACAGTTTATAACTTCCCTTCAACTCATTCATGTCACCTAAAAGGTAAATGTGTTTCTCCATCACCTGTTCAGCTCTGATGATTCAGTAAGGACATCTCCTGGTTTCATCTTCATGTTTCCATCTTACCAGATATCCAAACCGATATCATGACCAGCAGCTTTTAGGGCTGTGGCTCCAGCAAACATCAGAAAGTAATATTAAATCAATTCTAAAAACAGGTTATCAAGCTTAAACGTGCTGCTGTTGTTTAGCGCGACATCCGCTGGTTCCTCTTTCTAGGGCAAAGTGGGCGATAAACAAACAGAAATGGGACTGCGACAGAAAAGCCGATCAGCTGATCGTTGATCAGTTTCATGATTGAAGGAGCAACAGGAGAGGGAGGGGAGAGAATGAGAGAAGATGAGGCAGCTGCGCATCGTAAAGACAAGAATAACTCCAGCTTTGTGTCTTTTTTTTTCATTCTAGCTGAAATATGGGACAAATCGCGTTCCTTCTCACCTTAATACGGAATGTGTAATATTTTCTCTGAATACGGGACGATTCCGTTTTTTACGGGATGGTTTGCAACCCTAACAAAATAACATAAAACTCAGGTGTGTTTTAACCGTATAACTTAGCAATAGCGGAGTTTAGTCGGTGCTCGAAGGATTGTAGTCTTGTCCATGCGTTCAACTCAGCTCAACTCGTTAGGAGCATTCAATTTGTTGATTAAACTTGCCTCGTTGAGATTAGCCTAGTTTATCTGTCTACCACGTCCTGAGCACAGCCAACTGCTGCTGTCGGGGTCCTGTCCTGTCTGTGGTGTACGTCATCACTCACGTAACCAATGTGTCGCGGCTCTTTCTATTCGGCTTGAATCGGCTGCGCTCACTGACTGCCGTGAAACGCTGTAATTATATACTGTAATGTATATTCATTCCCTGCTCTCTCTGACCCCTTTCCTGTCAAGTAACTGTCATATAAAACCCACAGGAGCCAAAAAAAAATCCTTTTTTAAAATAAAAAATAAAAATACTGTAATGTATATCGAAAAACCGGAAATGTGTTTAAAACTCATATTACCGTTATTGAATAAAAATATACCGCAATATATGTTGATATTGAATTATTGTCCATCCCTATGATGAATTGAGATGATGAATGGGTATGTGAAAGCATTTTGAAGCCTATTGTCAACATAAAATACAGTTAAACCAAATTCTGACTCCAACCTTGGATCATTGAACAGAATTAAGGCAGTAGACCTTTCATTATAACCGCTAATAGGTATGTAAGAAAAATATCGATACTGCAATATATCGCTGTATTTTATGTCAATATTGTATGTCCAATTTTAAAAAACCCTTCAAAACTTGGTCATACAGCAGCGTTTAGATACCTTTTATTGATTTTAATTTACTGGACACATTTCTTTTACTCTGAGGATCATTCAGCCATAGATAGTAAAATGTTGGGCAGATATATTGGGTACAGCTTAGATTGGTTTACTTCTAATTTGTTATTTTGGAAGACTTACAGCAAATGAAAAATAATCAAAGGATCTTTGACAAAATTTCAGAATGGAGTTCCACATGTTTTGGTTCTTGGCTCTATTTTAATTACATTTTATTTGCTTCATTGTATCATCTTTTAGGATTGTTCACCCCAAATTTAGCAGATATTAGATATTACCATCATTATAATAATAATCATAATAATAATAATAAACTTTATTTATAAAGTGCTTTTCATACAAAAAAATGCAGTTCAAAGTGCTTTGCAGAATGGAAATACCCCCACCACAAGTTTAAGCATGTACACAATTATACTCCCCTCCTCCCAATCCTATCCCCATGTGCGGACACACTCAGGAGCAACATTAAAAGGACAATAAAATGGACACTGGGCTGAGTACAGATGAGCCAGGTTAGGTAACGAAACGCCATCAAGGGAGCCATCTGCCCCGGCAGCAGCGGATCAACAGCAGCAGCCGAGGCACTGACCCAGGATGTCCAGAGGAGAGGAGGCCAGGATCATGACCTCCACCCAAGCACCACCTGGAAAGCACCCAGGCAGCCACAGCAGACCACCACTCTCGAGGCAGAGAGCTCCCACAGGGGAAACACTGGAACAATGTGTCTATGTTTTTATTATCCGTGTTAAACAACAGGCTAACATGTTAAAATACACAAATAAATAGATTGGTAGCTAGGTAGGTAAATTAACTAATAAATAAAATAAACGAGATAAATAGTAGACCAAGTAGTAAAACACTGATCAATAAAAGCAAGTAAAACATGAAAAGCAAATAAACAGTAAATAGTAATCAATTAATTAAAAGCTTGGCTAAAAAGGTGAGTCTTGAGCCTACTTTTAAAAACATGAACGTTCTCTGAATGTTATATTCTTCACAACATGCTACAGTGATAGATATTGAATTTTGTAGCTTGGTCCTGTCCTTGTCTGTCAAACTATTAGTATGTGGAAAGCTATTGGATTTCTTAGTTGTCCTATAACAAAGGATCAGAGTACTTTGCTTATACTAATGTCTTGTTTTACAGCTGATCACGTATCCCATCTGGAGAATGTGTCTGAGGATGAGATTAACAGGCTGCTGGGGATGGTGGTTGATGTGGAGAACCTTTTCATGTCTGTACACAAAGAGGAGGACACTGATACCAAACAAGTGTACTTCTACCTCTTCAAGGTAAGCCATGGCTTAATTTCAGGGCTGCACTGATTTTAATTGCCAGAGTAGACCGCCCTTGTGCTCAGTCTCTTCCCTTGTTTCCTAAAGCTGCTGAGGAAATGCATCCTACAGATGAGTCAGCCTGTTGTAGAAGGATCCCTCGGAAGTCCACCTTTTGAAAGGCCCAACATCGAGCAGGTAATATAAAGCTTCTTAAAACAAACCCAAGTTTTAAGAATGTATTTTGTTTGCTAATTTTGTCCTTCTGTATTTTGCAGGGTGTTTTGAATTTTGTACAGTATAAGTTCAGCCATCTTGCACCTAAGGAGAGACAGACCATGTTTGAACTATCAAAGATGTTTCTTATATGTCTGAATTACTGGAAGCTTGAGACACCGACACAGTATCGTCAGCGTACCCAGAAAGACGATGCAGCAGCGTACAAGTTGGACTACACCAGGTATGTGCAGGAGTTTACAAAAAGAAAGCATTTGCTTATTTTCCTGATTTATTTTAAGTTCTTTTTAAAATAGCAGTTTTTATCTTGGTTATTGCCAGGTGGTTGTGCTACTGCCATGTCCCGCAAAGTAACGACAGCCTGCCGCGCTATGAGACCACGCAGGTGTTTGGCCGAAACTTACTCAAGTCCATCTTTACCGTTACTCGCCGCCAGCTCCTGGAGAAGTTTAGAGTGGAGAAGGACAAACTGCTGCCAGAGAAACGCACACTTATCCTGACACACTTTCCCAAGTAAGAGCAGCTTCTACAATGCTGACATTTAGGTTAATGTGGTTTCTCCTGTAGCTGTGCATGCAGGTGCAACAAGGTTGTAGTTGGGAGTTCTGGAACTGGATCTCCTTTTACGTGTGGCAGTTTCTCCATCCATCTGATTACATTGAGTTGATGAATATAAGGGAAACATCTGGAAATTTACATGAAGTGATAAAACTACAACTGAACTATAGCAGTTTAAGCTTATCATTTAATTAGTCCATATTTATAGAGGACCTTTCGTGCACAGCAAGGGTAACGCAAATTGCTTTACATCAGATAAAAACAGGAGGCAATGAAACTAAACGGAATGAGAGACTAATGAGCTGAATAAGGCTAAATGTTCAAATAGAACAAAATGTACAGAGATGTGTAATTAATGGAAGTGGTGTTAGTTTACATTTTTGATAAAAACTTAACTTCATATATGCAGTACCACAATCAAAAAGGGCTGGTTGGATTTAATATTAGGTAAGATATTATATTTCAAGTAAATTTAGATTTTGTATTTATTAAATCTTTAATATTTACTTAGCGGTCCCATGATCATCCTTTATAGATCAGCTATTTATGTATGTATGTTTCCAGGTTTTTGTCAATGCTGGAGGAGGAAATATATGGGGAAAATTCACCGATATGGGAGGCAGACTTCACCATGCCTGCCTCAGAAACCACGCAGATTGGACATCAGACAGGTGAGGTGGTGGTGGAGTGGACATTACAAGAATAAAGCACATTTTTCATTACGCAACCTGTTAGGACTGGATGACATGGAATTTTTTTTTAATTCACGATATCATTTTTCATATCCGTAGATAGATTATATATCATGATATAAAACAAATCACTATTTTTGTCTATACTTAACATTTTCTGATTTATTTTCAAAAGTTGAACATGTCATTAAACATTATACAACTGTTTTAGAAAAATTAAGTTTAGGGCAGGGTGATTTTTTTTTTTTCTCATGCCATATTCGATTTTTGATATGAACCGATTTTATTAATTGCACTCCAACAAAATGAAGTAGCAGTGTATATAACAATAATGGCTAGTCTTACTCCTTTTGGTTGAAATAACTTCACTGGGAGACTTCTTGTAGGTATCGAACAGTCTTTGACATCAGGCTGAGGAAAGGTTGCCCCCCATCCCACTTTCAGCTGTGAGATGTTAGAGGTCTTTACTGCATGTCAGCCTCTCAAAAGAATATGTATCTTGGTTTTGACTAGGTCTAAAACTATGTGACATTGGGTTGGGTCATTGTCATGTTGCAGGGTCCGGATCTTATTCAGCCTTAGAATTCAGTGTATTATGTGATGCTGAGCTGGCCGAGTTTTGCTGCAGAAACGTCCTCAAACCATTACACTCCACATGTAATCCTTTAATTGGCATTTTAGGGTTTTTTGGAGACTGGTGTTGGCATCTTGAAGTCTGCTTTCAGGGTACCTTGCCTGGATGGCCACAACTGTGCATGTTGGAAATGCTTATCTCCTCCACTTGTAAACAATTTTCCATATGGTGGAATTATTTTTTTTTTCCAAATTCTTTGGAGAGCTAAGCTTCTACAGTCTCCTTTTGGAAGCCCACAGAGAGCTCCATGGTGTTGAGTCCCACTTCAACACTGGAGCATACCAAACTAAATAACCTATGTGTAATTTTACCCATTTAAAGTGTATTCATGGGTCCAAATGTGTTGGAGATCCCCACACAGACTGTCCAATGATGTTTTTTTGGTTTAACACAGATGTAGAGGAATATCAATGCTGGTTTGTGCTGTTCTCACAGTTGTGCGGTTTTGTAACTTATTGTGTCTTGTCTCTGCAGTGATCAGTCCTGCTTCAGGGTCCGGGTCTCCTGCTTTGTCCAAATGTCTGAACAGCACCTCCTCTCTGGGCAGCACAGATACAGGAGGCATAGAGCCCATCCCAGGTTAGTGAGGGATTCTCCTTTGCTCTAATTTCTCTTTTACACTGTGTTCAAGTAAACAAAGGAGCTTCTTGTATATGAAGAGACTCTTTCAATCTATTGCGAACAATGCACCAGACTTGTAACAAATATAAATGTTTATTCAAAAAATAATTAATATTTAAATTATTTATTAATTTCCTCAGAACTAAATGTTGTCATGTTAAGGTAACTTTTATGTTTACGAGGACTGAATTTTTCATAGTAATTCTTTGCTTTTGTTAACCAGGGTTCCTTCGCAGTCTTGAAAATGTATGGAGATAGAAAATGGTGCAGTTTCCACACTTTATTCTCTATTACATTGTTTAAAAGACAAGAAATAAAAATTTCTAAAAGTATTAATGTCTGTTTGCTTTACTATATATGTAGATTGTTTTTTGGATTTCCACATCTGACCTTTATGTTTTTGACCAAGTCATTAATCTATCTGGTTTTTGAATTACTGCCAAAACCTGCAGATAAATCCAGACGTTTAAAAAAGCAACATTACAGCCGTTTTGTCCTCTAGACCCTCTTAGATATGGTTTCAATCTGGACCTCTTGTTTCAGAGCTTATTTTTAGCAAAGCGTTCACACTATGCATTTTCTTTTTTAAATTTGCAAACAAAATTAAGATTTCATTGGTCCCCATCTGTTAGTTATGGATTGTGTATCTAGAGTGGGATAATCCACTACAGATCCCGTAAGTCAATTATAAATTATGAAACTGGTGGTCTGGATGCCAAAAACTTAGTGGAATTGCTCCTTTACCAAAATTTTTTTTTTTCTTTTTTTTCCAGATTTGTGTAACATATAGTAAAACCCAACTAGGTTAATGCACTGGGTACTTAAATGTCCAGAATGTAAAAAACTGACAGAGAAATCTAGAAATTTGAGTAATCTGGAAGAGCATGCAGGATTTAAGAAAATATGAATGAAAGCCCCATAATAGGTAAACAAATAATTTATAGATTGTATATATTAGATTTAAGGTACTTGATCTCTTAACTATAAGAGTCTGGCCTAGAACATGAAAATCATGGTGATGGCATGCATTTTGGTTTGATCTAGCTCTTTTTACAAAAGTGAACTTATAAAAAGGTGTCTTCATTGTTTTAAACCGAGAAACGTCACATCCTCTTTAGGGGACAAGCGCAAACTTCCAGAGGCATTGACGCTGGAAGATGCCAAGAGGATCCGTGTGATGGGGGACATTCCTATGGAGCTGGTGAATGAAGTCATGATGACAATCACTGATCCTGCTGCTATGCTCGGACCGGAGGTCAGTTCCCCTAAACCCCATTCAGAAATCAGTCATTTTCCTCTCATGCATGAAATCATGAAGTCGTTTGTTTCATACATATTCTTTATACAATTACCGTAATATTTTAAAGTGGTCTTGATCATTATTTCTCCTGATTCTTTTGAAAATCAAGAGGTGCAGGTTATCATTCTCAGAAGTGTGAAAAACCTAAGTAAGCACAGGACTCAAGAAGAAAAAAAGTTTGTATGTTTAAACTTGCACACAACTTATAATAGTTTTGTCTGTAACCCTTTGATAAAGTTCTGGCTCAACCTTTGAGTTTTTGCAGCCATTTTGTAACTAAGTTTTTTAATGGTTACTAGTAAAGGCCTAGGAAAGCATACAAAAAAGCCACCTATCTATTAAGAATTTCAGATACAAAAACTGTAATGAAAAATGATTTCCAATAGAAAGGAGCTAGTTCAGAGAAACCTTCAAAACCTTTCGAAAGCCTGCAGAAAATTGACAATATTTCATTTAAAAAAACTAGTTTTCTTAGAAGAAAATATCAGGAAAATTTGGCTGATTCAATCAATTTGGACAAAAATACCATGAGGGCTATATAAAAACATAAAACATAAAAGTTTTGAATGATAAGGAACCTCATAAAGTAAGTCGTATTTGAATGTTATGTATGCAATGACTACAATCCAAACTAAGACAAAACTAACAGATGATTAATGGTTCTAGACCAATTTGCTGACACCTAATGCTGCCCGTGATGAGACGGCCAGGCTAGAGGAGAGACGTGGCATCATAGAGTTCCATGTCATCGGAAACTCCCTTTCCCAAAAGTCCAACAAGAAGATCCTGATGTGGCTGGTTGGCCTCCAGAACGTATTTTCCCATCAGTTACCTCGCATGCCCAAAGAGTACATCACACGACTCGTGTTTGACCCGTAAGTAAATGTCCTTCTGCTTTGACATCTTTCTTTGTTTTTTCAACCCGTTCAAACAATTCCTGTTTTCATAGGAAGCACAAAACCTTAGCCCTCATTAAAGATGGCCGCGTCATTGGAGGCATCTGTTTTAGGATGTTTCCCACTCAGGGCTTCACAGAGATAGTCTTCTGTGCTGTCACATCCAACGAGCAAGTCAAGGTAATTATGACCTACAGTGCTGAAAAAAGAATTTTCTGTTTTTTTGTCACCCTTTAGTGTTTCAATAGTTTTTTTTCAGCCTCGTTGGAGAGTTTTGAAGCATAAAGTCTTCAAGCTTTTAGTTCAGGACATGGCATCTCAATCGAATTCCAAACTTTACCAAGGTCCATAAAAATCTCGATTTTAAAAAATTGTATATATATTTTGACTTGCTGGTGCTTTTGTTTTCTTGGATAGAGGTAGCAGAGTTGGCATAAGCATCTAGACTGGGCTTTCTATTCATATTTGAATTATAGCATAGTCGGTAGATCTAAGATTTTTTTATATTTGTTTATTGAGAATGAGAATACTACTAAATTATTTCATCTGCACAGATAAATTAAAACATAAAAAAAAATGTTATATTTAAAGGAATTGGCAAGTTTGAGTTGCGAAAGTGCAACATAGTTACCATCTGCTATGAGTTTAATAATTTCTTTGTATTAGACCTTGGTTTGTCACAAATACATCTTAGCAAATAATAATAAATTATTTGTGTTTGCTCAGCCAGTTAAACTCGCCCCCTCATCAGCATTCCCCAAATCTGTATTAAACGCTCTTAGTGTTACCGATGTTCTTAATAGGAAGAGGGGCTTCAAATCAAATTCAGTTTGAGGCCCTATCGTCCCTAGGTTAAACCTTGGTTTCGATCATTGTCCTGCCGCATAACGCAATCGCTCTTGATTCACATTGTCATTTACATTGTCATTCACATTGTCATTTAAGATTTTTCTCTATGGAGCAGAATTCAAGCCCCAGACCATCCCATTACCACCACCATGTCTGACTGTCAGGATGATGTTCTTTTTCTAAAATGCTATTTGAAACAGAAATAACAGGGCGCACACCTTCGAAAAAGTGACACTTTTGTCTCAACAGTCCACAGAATATTTTCCTAATAGTCATTGAGGTATTTGTATTTACAAATGTGAGAATGATTTTGGTATTTTTTACTAGTTTTCACCTTGGAACTCCACAATGAATGCCATTTTATATTTTTAAACTATTGTCTCTAAACAAAGACCTTAAAGGTGCAATATGTAAGAATTTTACTGTGAAATAATCGCAATGGTCTAATGTCTCAATCATGTTGGAAGGAAGGTTACATTGAAACAGATTTCTTTGCTTTTTTAACTTTCTTGAAGTTTTTATCATTTTTAAAAGGCTGCAGAGGGACGAAGTCATTGTTTAGAATCTGCCTCGCCTCCATACTTCCTGGTTCCAGAGCCAATCACATGTGAGCCCGCAAGATTGCCAAGTCTTCAACAAAAAACACTGCGGTGGCATTTCTTAATCGACAGGATAACTTTGGGCTAACAATGCTAGCAGTAAATTAGAAAAAATAGTTGGCTCTAAAAATATCTGAAGCTACTTTATTTAATTAGCTATAACTCGATATTGCAGTGAAATGTAATTATCTACTTATCAGCTTACGGTGTATGATTTGTCTTCGCTCGTCATCTTGAATCTTCTAATGCTGATCCGTTACTGGCAACCCAGCGTGAAACTCACAAAGGGGAAGGGGGGAGTTGCTGAGAGCGAGCTCTTTTGTTTTTCTACATGGACTGTGGTACTCAAATTTGACCACAAGATGTAATTCTTACATATTGCACTTTTAACTGAGGCAGGTGATGCCTGCAGTGACTTAGATGTTGTTCAGAGTTATTTTTGACACGTCCTTTGATTTGTTTTCTTTAAAGGGCTATGGTACCCACCTTATGAACCACCTGAAGGAATACCACATTAAACACAACATCCTGTATTTCCTCACTTATGCTGACGAGTATGCCATTGGCTACTTCAAAAAGCAGGTACTGCAGGCACAACAAGCTACTTATCTGTCCTTATCTGTTGGCTCCTGTCTTCTTAAACCATGAAACTATTTTTTTGTTTCTCCACGCAGGGGTTTTCCAAAGACATTAAAGTACCCAAGAGTCGATACCTTGGCTATATCAAAGACTACGAAGGAGCAACCCTGATGGAGTGTGAGCTAAATCCCAGGATCCCTTACACAGAACTTTCTCATATCATTAAAAGGCAGAAGGAGGTATGTAAGGACAAATATCTGTATTGCAAAAAAGACCTGTTTTCAGTGTGGCTATGTTTGTATCACATATGTAATATCTAATTATGGGATTATCATAATAGATTATAAAGAAGCTGATTGAGCGAAAACAGAGTCAGATCAGAAAGGTTTACCCAGGTCTCACCTGCTTCAAAGAGGGCGTACGACAGATTCCAGTGGAAAGCATCCCTGGAATAAGTGAGTCTTTAGAAAGTGTAAACTGACAAGTACAATTCAATTATTTATCTTATTACTAAGAGATCTGTATTCCATTCAGGAGAGACAGGCTGGAAACCCTGTAACAAGGACAAAGGGTAAACACTTTTTATATGTTGCATGTATTTTTTTAATCCTTCAATTGTTGAGAAACATGTAGATTGTCATCTGCATCCTTTATAGTTTACCCGATCTTTTGCAGGAAAGAGGTGAAAGACCCTGATGTGCTGTACAACATGCTGAAGAATCTCCTGGCACAAATAAAGGTTAGTCACCTTCCAACAGACAACAAAAATCAACAACATTAAGACCAATAACAAGGTTCCTATGCAGGCTTGAAAAGTATAGAATTTGAATTAACCCTTTTCTAGGTCTGGATCAGTATGAAAAACAAGGAAAATACAGAATGTAAAAGGTTTGCGTTTTCAGAGTATATTCCTTATGCCAGATATGCAACAATTGGTTCACCAAAATCTGTCAGTCTTTCCTTTATCGGGTCTGATCAGCAATCAGAAATATCATTTCATTCATCTTTTCATTAAGTGCATCAAGACTAAGAAAGATTGATTGGTTTTGGTCAAGACACCCATCAATCAACACCATGTCTATTAAAAATCTGATCCGATTTCAAGTCCCGATCCGATATTTTGACTTAAGTATTGAAATTTATAAAACTGAAATATATTTTTTGCAAGTAACTCATAAGACTAATTTCATCAATAAGCATTACCATTATTGTTGTAATAATGAAATCAAAATTTTACAGAGAATTTAAGGTCAACTTCAGTTTAATATTTCAGACAAAAGTAAAAAGCGAAACACTTACTTGGTACAGTATTTTATATATATATATATATATATATATATTTTACGTTTTTCCGGCTGGCTATCACATTCACTCTATATTTTTGAGTAAACATGTGTCATGAAGCCCTCATTGTTCTAAGTTTGTAAGTTGCAGTGTTATTGGTATTTTCACTATAAGCTGAAATATCCTATGCTCCTGAACTCAGGATAGATTTCCAGCCACTTGAACGCACCACAGGTGCTTTTCAGCGTCTGCCATTTTTCTCCTCATTGCGGGAGCGAGATAAGTTTTTCTCTGTTTATTTCAGTTTTTTATTGCGTGGAAATGCCAGAAGGTGAGTTTCTATGCCTTTATTATATAGTTTAAAGTACGGTTAAGCATATTTGTTGAAGTTTAGCCATATTAGAACTTTGTATAATCTGTTATGCTGATTTGTGGTAATTAAGAGTCATTGTTTGCACCGCTATGGAGGTTTTGAATTATTGCGTAATTATCCTCAAAGGCAACTAGGAGATACTTACGACTCATCAGCTAATATGAAAAACTTCAGGTTCATTATGACATCTATAAAGAGAAACTTCACTTTTATAACTACAGCACTGAGACTGCTCTGACCAAAGTCATCAATGACATCTGTTTGAATACTGACAGTGGAAAAATGTGTTAGATTTACTGGATCTCAGTGCTGCATTTGATACAGTTGACCACATTATTTTACTCAAACGACTGGAGAACTGGGTGGGTCTCTCTGGCACTGTACTAAACTGGTTCAAAACGTACTTCGAGAACAGGAAATACTTTGTGTCAATAGGTAACTTTACATCTGGGCAGACGGGAATTACATCTGGAGTTCCCCAGGGTTCTATCCTAGGACCTCTTCTGTTTAACATCTATATGCTCCCACTGGCACAGTTCATAAATAACAACAATATAAGTTACCATAGCTATGCAGATGACACACAGATATATATTAGAATGTCACCAGAAGACCAAAGGCATTGAGGAAATTAATGACTGGATGTGCCACAATTTTCTGCAGTTGAACAAAAACAAAACTGAGGTAATTGTCTTTGGAGCTAAAGAGAAAAGATTGAAGGTCACCACAGGGCTTCAGTCCATATACCTAAAAACCACCAATCACGTCAGAAATCTGGGTATAGTGATGGACTCAGACCAAAATTTTGAAAAACACATTAAGGCAATCACAAAATCAGCCTACTATCACCTTAAGAATATCTCAAGGATAAAAGATCTGATGTCTCAGCAGGACCTGGAAAAACTACTCCATGCATTTATCTTTAGTCGGCTTGATTATTGTAACAGCGTCTTTACAGGTCTACCTAAAAAATCAATTAGGAAACTGCAGCTCATCCAGAACTCTGCTGCTCGAGTTCTCACTAAGACCAAAAAAGTGGACCACATCAGTCCAGCTCTGAGGTCTTTACACTGGCTGCCTGTCTGTCAGAGGATAGACTTCAAAGTTCTGCTGCTGGTCTATAAAGCTCAGAATGGTTTAGGACCAAAATACATCAGTGATCTCCTGACCCAGTATGAACCTACTCGACCCCTCATCTGGATCCGGTCTTTTATCAGTTCCCAGAGTCAGAACCAGACATGGAAAAGCTGCGTTCAGCTTCTATGCTCCACATGTCTGGAACAAACACTCAGTTTATTTAAATCCAGGTTAAAGACCCACCTGTTCTCAGCTGCTTTTGATTAGATTTTTATTCTAAGTTTTAAATCTGCATGGCTTCTTTTAAGATTTTCTTTTTTTCTCATTTTAAATCATGGTTTTTATTCCTGTACTTTTGCTTTTCTGCTCCCTGCTGTAATGCTTTTGATGTTTTATGTTAAGCACTTTGAATTGTCTTGTAACATGAATTGTGCTATACAAATAAACTTGCCTTGCCCTAATATAGCTGATCTCCGATCACTGAAAAATGTGAAAATATCGGCCCGATCTTGAGATCAGGACACCCCTAAACTGCATTTAACCTCTTAAGGAAGGGCGGGGAAATGTCCGAATTTAGTTGACCTGTGGTCACTGATTGCTAAGCATGTCCTATCATTATAAACATCTGAATCTCAGCTAAAGCCTCATATAAATATTTTCTGTGACCTCCAAACCCAGAAAAAATAACAAGCAATTAAAGGAAAGGTTGTGCTATTTTGCGATTTTTACTTGAACACATTCAACCGAACGTGTCGGTCACCCTGCCGAACAGAACCGAGCAATCTTTCCCTTCCATGAAAGCCAGAATCTCACAGATTCTAAAGCTGCAAGTCTCATCACGCTACTTGCAAATTTCAGCAAATGAGCAGCAAAATAAGCCCAAAAATACGTACAGCATTTGAAAGACAAGAGCATAAATTTTTTCTTTCCTTTGTTTTTTCCGTGCTGAAAAGAAT